>VXAB01006289.1:6092-21526 GCA_013399175.1 Odontophorus gujanensis
TTTTTTTTTTTTTTCTCTCTCTCCTCTTCTGCATTTCTGCCAACAAGTAGAGAGAGTAGAGCCTGTGTAGAACCGTCTGTGCTGGAGGGGCTCTGTCTCACACTTCTGCAGACTTTCAGGTTCATACACAACGAGATGGCAGGGACCACCAATCCGAGCACCTACAGCCCCGGGAGCTCTGGGTCCCGCTCCCACCTCAAAGCTTGTTTGTCGGCTTGTTTCTTCTATTTATAGCATTTCTCCCGAGCTTGTCCCCGGAGCGTGCCCACTGCAGCGAGATCTGATTTCTTGGGCGCAGCCCCATCCTTACCCAGCAGCAGAGCGTTGCAAATACCTCCTGCTAAAAAGGAGCGAGCCCGAGCCGCAGTGCTCCTGTTAGGGACCGGAGCCCGCCCCCGTGCTCCCGGCCAGAAACTCAACACAGCCCGGCGAGTCCGAGAACTGCTCGAGAGAGCTGAAACGCCTCGTGTTTGTCAAAGGATTTCAGAAAACAGGTGAAGAATTAAGATAGGACTTAATGCCGTGCTTATCGCATGTAAATGAAATATTTAATCTGCCATTTCATCTCTCCTGTGTGCTCAAACACCTCCAAAAGTTCTTTGAACAAATATTTAGTTTCCAAGCTGTAAATTCGTCTTATGCAAAGAGAAAGCTTTCAGGATCTCCAGTTTAAACTCGTTCCTACCACTCGTTGTGGTGCTGGGAATTATCAAACCGGTCATCTTACCTTTCCCACGAGTGGTAATTAACAGAGAGCTGAGGGGCGTTGGGGGAGGAATAAAACAGGGAATAATTGCATTTAAAAACAGGGAGCTTGCAAATTGTGATTAGCAGCCTTCCTACTTCATTTATTTATTCAGTTAATAATAATTATTATTTTTGTTCTCAATATCTCTACAGCAGCTCTACGTACAGGGTAACCCTGCAGCATCCCAGGATCCCCCAGTCATTGTCAGAAAGGAAAACAGAGAAGTAAAACCGTAAGGGAGAGGAACTGCTGTGGCATTCTCTGGTCTGTCAGGGGAGTTATCTAATCCAAGAGCACCTTTTTTTCTCAGAGAGATTACTCTGAGATTCAAGGAAAAACAATAGGGATTGCCTGCTCTTTTGGCGCACTGGTTTGGGATGAGATGGGATGGGATAGGGAGGAGGGAGGGAGGATCCTTCTGAAAATCTTCCATGGAGGTAAGTGCCCTCCACTTGAGAAGAGGAGAAAGCTGGCTGTGGTGACAGTGAGTTAGTGGCATTGACAGGCAGGTGAGGGGCCCCTTTCCCAGCCAGCCTTTGGTGGGAGGGTCAGAGGGGGAGCAGGAACCTTTTCCAGGATCCTACACTACTGAGACAGCATTTATGGACGGATAAAGCTGAACATTGGACAGGACTCCCTGAAGGAAAAGAACCTTTCAGTGGAGCCATCAACCTGTCATCACTGCAATAAAGGTGTAACACACAGGAGTGCTGGTAAGAGCCCAGGGTTTATTTCCTGGCCCCATCACATGACACGGGGCCAGGGTTACCAAAGGTTACCCCTCACATGGAAAGGATCAGTGCCCGTCAGGCACAGCAGCTACTTCTCCTGTCTCCCATCTCATTTTTTTCTTCAACTCATGTGAACGTCTTGTTAAAAATCAACCCCATTCAGCTACAATCATACAGGTGATGAATACCCACTGCCCTGGAACAGCAGCTAATTCAGAGCCAAAGGCTGAGAACCCTTCTGCACCCATCTCACAGCCCTGGAGGAGTCCCTTCTCCCAGCTGGTGGAAGAACGCTTCTCCAAAGGAGTCATTTTGTGTCTGCCAAGTGAAACCCTCTACACTCATATGCTTACACATTTTGGGAAATGTGAGGTGCTTTTGGCTGGGTATTGCAGTGTCAGTTCTCTCATGAGTGTGACACTATAAAATTAGTGCCAGGATTTCTGTGAGATATCTAGGCAAAAGCTTGGGCCATTCCTTGTCATGTAGTTCTTTATCACATGAGAGATGAGAACTCTATTACAGCTCCCTACGCAGTGAATATGGGCACAACAGGGGCAATGACAAGGGAGGCCTGGAATCAAGGAAATAGAAGGAAAGTAACCAGAGACTATAGAATTAATAAGAAAGGCTGTTTTCCACAAAAAGTTGGTTATGATGGCTTTGCTGTGGTTTCTTCCAGACAGACACTTGTCAGACAACACTGTCGTACCCAGGATGTGGGTGTAGGTAAATGACTTTCTATTAAACATTCTTGCAATAAAATCTATGAGAGAACAGAAGAGAGTGCAATGCATTGGTTATAGATCTTGGAGGTTTACATTACTTTTATTGAGGGTTTGGGGTATATTTTAGATTTACTTGGTGCTTACAGAGCCAAGCAGTGGTGTTGCAGATGGAATATATTTGCCACCTCTAAAGAGCCAGAACTGTAGTTGGGTCCTTTGATTCAGCTTTCCACTCCTTCATATAACATCCTGGAGCAAGGGTGGCCAGGAACACATGGCTGTGCCTGCTCTTCATGGGTTGGATAGGCTGAGAATGGCCTCTGGGACTGCTCCAGCGGTGAGGGACTACTGGGGCTAACAAATTCTTCATCGTACCTCTTCATTGCTGTTATTACTTCTTAGCACCACTAAACAGGTCTTGATCCAGAGAAAGCAGAAAACACACAGATGTCCCCTACCCCAGTGAGTTTTCTATCTCTGTCAGTAGAGGTGGTGGCTGAACACTGGGGACAGCTAAGAAACACAAGATAGCAGAAGCTTACTTGGCCAGTGTCTGCCCTGACTGTGGTTTGAGAACAGAGGTGGCTTGAAAAAGAGCTGAGAGCAGATAACCATTTTTCATGAAAAACAAACAAACAAACAAACAAACAAAAAAACACAACCAAAACTCTTAAACAGAGATGTTAAATCTGCAAGGTTTTAGGAGTTTCATTTTAACTGCCTGAGTGGGAGAAGGGAGGGGGTTTTGCATGGTCAAAATGGGTAAAAAGAGAAAGTGGTTCAGAATAGAAGCCTGAGTGAAAACCGTGAAGATTGCCATTTAAAAAAATGTCTTCCAGTCGAAATCTACTCTGATGAAAATTGGGCTGTTTCCATTTCAGATGTTGCACAGCAGCTGTATGATGCCTGAGATGCCCCTAAGCAGATGAATCAGATTACAAACTGGATTTGTTCCTTTTCCAGATACAGACTTGTGGAGGAGTGCTGTAAAGTGATCCTAATGAATAGGGTGAGTGGATGGGTTTTTCTGAGTTTATTGTCCTTAAATATCAGTGTGAACAATGAGGATGTTGTTCCTCTTTAAAATACTACTGGTAACAATGTTCAAAGTTTTCCTTACCATAGGAAAACTGCCAACCGGTCACTACTTCAGCCATCACGAACAAGTAACTGGTATTTTACAGGCCGGGAAGTGGAGTCGGAAAGATTAGGGCTTGCCCAAGGCCACAGAGCCAGAAGTCAGGCAGGAAAGGAGCTCCAGATTTCCTGGCTCCCACTCTCCTCCTAAATTCATCATCCACACTCCAGTGCCTTCTAAACAGATTATTTTCTGAGATAAAAAGAAGCCTTTCCAACTGGTTAAATTATGTCATGAGGTTCGGTCCCAAATCTGTGTCATGGAATCAGGCAGGGCTGGAATGTGATTTAGCATGGTTTGGAGATGCTGTTTTGGAGATATCCTGTACAACAGTACACGACATGTGAGTGCCATGTAAATACAGCCATAGTCACTGCAGTTTGAGCTGAGCAGAGCAGTTCAAATGAGAGAGAGGCAGTGTGGGTCAGAACAAGCCTGTGTGACCATGAATAACACCAAGAAAGATTTACTGTAGAGGATTCAGGGCTTGTCTGCAGCAAAAATCTGTCACTTCATCTAGAGTTTTGTCCATACACTCATTTACACAGGCTACACAAGAAGTAATGGTTGGTTAAACTATCTTATAGGTGACATTTCCATAGATGACATACCTGCTCCTGAGTCATTACTATCTCAGCACACTGACTGATTGCCTTCTTGCTGACTGAAAACCTGATCATACAGAAATGAGGCACTTAAGCAGGAGTAAGTACATAAGCAGGGTATCCAGATAGCACAGCATTTTACCAAGGGCCGTGATTGATGATTCATCTTCAATTTAGCTGATGTAGCTGAAGAGGTTACTGCTGTTTTTGCTCCAGCTGTAAAAGGGGGATGTCTGTTCCTCAGCCATGGTGTCTGGTGTGTTAATTTAAACTGAAATCATGTTAGGTTAATTAATAACAGTAGCTGTGAATGAAGCAGCTGAAGGTAGAGATCTCTTCTGCCCTGTCAGCAAAGCTGTCAGGGCTCAGGAGTCATAGATTCTAATTAATGTGTTCCAGCAGTGGTTTCTATATACTTATTTTCCATCTCACTGTGGTGGGCTAAGAGCTGCTGTGTCCATCAGCTGTGCTGTCATGGCTGTGAGGTGCTAACTTGCAGCTGAACACACCACCATTTCTCGAGTGGTCTGTCAGGCACAATGAGAGTGACTGGATCTACCCTGCTAAAATGAGGCCTCTTCCACTTCCAAATAAATTAGTTTCAACATCTTGTACCCAACAGAATTGAAGTGTCTTGCGATGTAGTTTCAGCTGTAAATCTACATGGAGACTGCCCCATCTGAGTTTAATTTGATCACACTTAGGCGAGATGAACTTGTTGCAAACCATCATAGGACACTCATGATGAACTAGGAAGTTAGTGAAGGGATTACACCACGCTAATTAGCATCTACTATTAAGATATGATCTAGAAATCTAAAATACAATGGGCTTCCCCGAACTCCTCAATCCGTGAGCATTCCTGTTCTGAATGAGATCCTGTGTTCTTCCTTATCTCCATTGCAAACTTGAGTTTGTCTAACAAGGAAATTCACCCAGGCTGAGACGGGGTGTGGATCTGAGGTGGAGCAGCAAGTTCTGCATGGATTTTCATAGCTATTTCCATGTGTGAACAAGTCTTTAGCCTCCAGTCACAGACTTCTTTAATAACAGCTCTGTAGCTGGAGTTGTGTCACTCTACAGATTACAAAGTACAAATTACTCACTGAACTTGCCTGGTACATAGGTCAGATCCACCTCTCTATTGTGTACTGAGCAGGTAGGCATCCAAAAGCTAGCACCCACTGAGAAGTGTTGGTTGGCTCAAAACTAATCTCCATCACTTTTGACTTTGTGGTACACAAATGCTCTGAATTGTTCAGATTAACTTCTGCCATACAGAGGGTGTGTGAAATTCTCCAAGCAGGAGGGGGAGAGAGAAGAAAGACATATTCCGTTAGTTAGCACATCCAAGGTGCATCTGAATGCAAGTTCTTGCACACAAGAGACACTAGTTCATGGGTGTTGGTGGGAGATTGCCAGTCCTTGGGAAGGATCTTACATACGAGTGTAAAGGCTTGATGCCATGGAAAATACAGTCTATGGGCAACACATCTGCCATTCATACAGAGATGGTGCCTTTCTCTTGCACTGGAGCGAGAAGCCCGCAGGCACTTGGCTGAAGTGCTGCCTTCTTTCTCCTGGCTAGCTTTTTCGGTTCTTTTGGGATATGTTTTTCCAGCTTGGAGATATCCTACCCAACACTTTGCTAGAACCCCAAATGCTCTTCGTGGACCACTGGCCTCACTGAAGGGCTTGGAAGGAACCATATTTTCAATGGGAATATCCTTGACTCATGCATTAGCGCCTGTCCTAGGAGCGAAGAGCTGGCTTCTATTCTAGACTGCTTTCACTGAGGCACATTTAGATCTCCTGTAATCCACCAGAGCTCTGACGAAGACCCATGTGTTGCTTTCCTTGGCATTTACCCCGTGGAGCTCTCCTGTACAACCATTTCTTGGAGGGGAGACAGAGATTGGCACTCTCTGTAAAGGTTGTGCTATCATAAGGAAAACACTTGGCAAACGCCCAGCACAGAAGTAAGGAGGGTGGAATAACATCCCTGTATGGAGAGATGAGCTGAGAATTCCGCCCTACGCTAAGAGCTATCAGGTTTAGGGCACTACTTTCCTGATTCATGTCATCATTGCCACTTGCATTTGTTTCTCTTGAGCTGGTGATGACTGGCTTGGGTCCTAACCTTCTGCAAACACAGACCCTTCGGCTCTCCCAGCAGCTGCTCTTCCACTGTCCAATTTTCATGCTGAGGTATCCATTTGATTTCATCCTAATCCACACAAAGTTCAGATTTCTCAGTGCTGGGGGAATTCTGACCCAGCAGGCACCAGAGTGGTTATTATATGGGATTAATGCATCTGCTATTCAAAGATTCCTTCAAGACTATTCGTTTTTTGGGGGGAGTTTGGTGTCTTTTTTTCACTCTTCCCCTTTCATAATACATACCTGAAGAATATTTTATTATTTATTTCAGGCATGACTTTGTGTGCATGTGTGCATGTGAGTGTGTGCCTAACCCCCTAATGTGGGTGCAAGTTAAGGGATTGGTTTACAAACCCACATTTCCAAAGCACTAGATCTTGCATGGATATGGCATGGAAACTTCAGAAAGCAGCCAGAAATCAAGTCGTCTCCACTCCCACCCTTTTTATTTCTGTGAATGAGTATGTAAGAGACCTATAAATCCAAAACTGTGCAGGCGTGGAGGAAATCATAAGAGTCAGCCTGGTGATATTACCGTGGGGAGCTGTGAAATCACCGAGGATTTATACAAGCACACACGGCAATGTTGTCATTAAAAAGAAATAATAAAAAAAAAGAAATAAAAAAAAAGAAATGGGAGGATGGCTGTTTGGCTGTGTGCTGTGTGTGGCAGCCACTTAGTATACATGATTTCAGCATGTCCACTCTGTGCTCTGCTGGGATGTCAACCCCAGGGCAGAAAGTTTTCCAGCCCCACCACCAGATTGGAAATCAGCCCTTTCTGGGGCAGCATAAAGCAAAACAGAGTTAGTTTGGTGACTTTGGCACCAGGGGAAAGGCGTGTAAGGGAGGGAGGTCATTCCCATTGCTACATCCCAAGCTGCTGTCACTGAGGGAAGCCTTTGTCCAGCCTCGAATAGATCTGAACCATGTCATTGTTTTAATTTACATAGACACATTTTCAAAAGGAGCACAGAGAACGGTAAGTTGAGTTTTTCCTCAAGTACTGCAGTGACTGCAATTAATCATATCTAGGAAGCAGAACTAACCTGCTCAGATTTTTCCCTTCTCCAAGGGGTGCTTATTTGCCACAAGGGAAACGAGAACAGGGAGAGGGTCAGGGATGCCTTAGCGAAGCGTGGCTCCCCGTAAAGCGCACTTCATGCGTCTCAAGGGCCCGGCAACCTGCTGCTACGCAAAACAGAGTGAAAACGTGTTTAAAGCGCTTGTGCCTCCGGCTCGCGTATTTTGGTGTCCGGCTCTGCCGAAGGGACCGATCTCCGGCTACGAGTCGGGTCGGGCAGAGAGCGGCGGGAGGCGGCTCCCAACCCGAGGTGCGAGGGCTGAACCCGGTGATAATCCTCTAGGGGAAAGGAGAGGGAAGTGCGAGGGCTGAACCCGGTGATAATCCTCTAGGGGAAAAGAGAGGGAAGAGCTGAAAGGGGGAAAACTACGAATGGAAAAAATTTCAAAGCTTTCCCTGCGGGACCGTCTTGCCGTATGGGTGCCAGGAGGAGAAAGATAAAGATCAGGTCATCCGTGTTTCCCACTCAGCACGAGTCGTGGCTGAGCAGAAAATTGGCAATCGAGACGTACCAGTGCACTGAGCAAGGAAAGAGCAGTATGTGGGATGTTTTCTACATACTTCCTTTATTTATTTATTTATTTATTTATTTATTTATTTATTTATTTATTTATTTATTTATTTATTTATTCATTTATTCATTTATTGCTGCTGCTTGGCAGCAAGAATAAAAGCATTCAAAACGGGCGTAGTGGATTGGAAATGAAGTAATCCTCCAGGTTCCGTGTACCCATGGCAGGAGGCACGTGCTGGTACGCTGGTGTGGTCTTTCCGGGTTTGAGCAGATTTTTTGAAACTGGATTTTAAAGAGAGAACAAGGGCGAGAAGAATACATCTATATGTGTACGTGTCATAAATATTGATTGTGTGCGTGTGTTTATATACATATATGAGTTCCTACATACTGGACAAGACGTGGTATAAGGCACACACCGTGGCGGAGGGTGTATGTTATGTCTCAGGAGAAGCTGGTGAAGCCAGCTGAAGCACAGGTGGATGTTTATTCCGTTGAGATCACACTGCACATCCAGTCTTTGGCCACCTGTCCATTTTTTCGGGTACCTGATGACAGTGGAGAGTGCGGCAGGGAGAGATGGGCAGCTGCAGCCATGTTGAGGCCATGTGCCACGACCTCCCCGAGGTGCTATGCTGGAAGGACTTGTTCCAGTTCAGATGTAACCTGTAAATCCATTTCTCTTCCTAGCCGCATTGCCAGCACTTTTATGCTGATCTGAGAAAAGTGTTCTTCACCTGGAAAGATGATGCTAATGTCAGCTTGGAAAGGAACAGAGAATATGACCCTGGTTGTTACACGGGGTGGAAACATCGGGAGGTGCCGGTGCTCTCCGGACTCTGGGGATGCCGTGGCCCCGCTGCCTCCTGTCCTGCCCGGGGTGCCGCCCGCCCGCCCGCTTCTGGGAAGAGGGCTTCCCTTGCACAGGGGTTAAAAAAAATGAATGGACGAGCTCCTGGCTTGGCTCCTTTCATCTCTGCGGCCCATCAGCAGTGGGGGGCGCAAGAAGACAGCAGTTAGTGTAGGGCCGCGGTGATCACAGCCGGGGACCGCCGGGCGGGAGGGAGGAGGAGGTGGGATGCGGCGATTGGCGCTGCGGGAGGAGGGATGTGGCACATGGAGGGGAGTGGGAGGCATGCGCAGGGCTGATCTGGTTGGGAAACAGGGATCTCGGCTTCGGCCAGAGCCCCGCAGAGCCAGGGCTGGGCCGTGTTCCCTCCTCGAATCCTTTGTGGATGCCAGGGACTTCGGGATTTGTTCCCGGGAGATGAGTCTTTAAAGGCGTGTGCTCCGAGACGGCAGAGAACCAGAGACGGCCAGTACGGAACAGCACTGCAGGGCAGCCCTGGAGAGAGCAGCTAACCACGTCTGCAGCCTTCATGCTACTAGCTGTGCCTCGAGAAGGACTGCCCTTCCTGAGAAATAACCCCTGCCCTTCCCTGCCAGGGCTTCCCAGTATGTGCTCATTTCCTCTTTCAGAAACAGCGAACACCCAGGCACTTGAGCTTTGCTTCTAACATTAGCCTTTCTCACGCCCACTTTCAGGCAGGCTAGTTGCATGAATGTGCCCTGATTTCTCTCTCACACGCAATGCCAATACATCCCAGAGGTGACCTGTCTCTCAGCTGCAGACTCTCAGAATTGCCTGTTTGTTCCTAGGTGAACCCAGTGCCTACTGGCAGAAGCATGTTACTTACTGTGAAAGTTCCCTACACCTCTGCTTTTTCTTATTTTTTATCTCATAGGCCCAATAGTCTTCTGAAGCAGAATGTGCCCAAAGCTGAGCTCTGAGAGCACAGAGGCAAGAAAGGGTGGTGGGAGCAAGATCCTCATCAGCACAATTCATCTGTGCTGCCAGCAGTGCTCAGAGCACTGCTCTACACTCACCTGGGATAGGAGATACCCCTGTCCCTGGCCAGGGGAACATGGATTGGCCAGATAGCAGAAGGAGAGGTGGTGGGCAAGCACAGGGGATCCAGAACACAGGATGCAAGCCCTGGGCAGTCACTGAGTCAGGCAACATGAAGCACTTGACCAGAGCTCTGGAATGGATGTTCTGCTTTTGTCAGACAAACCCAGCCTGCGGATGTGCTACTTTCGAGAGCTGTATGCGGACTGATTGGTGTAAAACCAAACCAGACAGCCTCAGCTGCTACCAGGGTGATACACAGTGATGACTGTTGGTGCCATTTCAGTTTGAAATCTGTAGCCAAAGTTTCTTGAATTCATGACTGGAGGTTAAGGGTTTTGACTTTTGGCACATGATAGTAGATATTGGGTACGATTTTCTGTCAAAGTGTCCCCCCAGTCCATATTTGAGGTTTGTTTGTTTGTCTGTTCACTTATTCATTTTCCCCTGGGTAGAAGTTGAATGAGGGAGAACTGGACAAAATTTCTGTCTCACTCCAACCGCTTTTCTCAGGACTCTCAGCATGGAGTGAGGAAATTGCCATTGAGATGGCTGCGCTAGGTAGCTGGATTATATTTTTTCTTTCTCATTTTTTCTTTCTCTTTTTTTTTAATCTTTTTTTTCTTCTTCCCTTTTTTAACCTCTTCACTAGTATTATTTGTGGATGTCTTTCCATTCCTCCTCCCCCAACTGGAGTGTCTTTACATGCATCTGTAGCTTGTTCCCATGAGACCATTTCTTCTCCTAACTGAACCAGAGGGAAAACTCTCCTTTCCAAGTGATGTACAGTTGAGTCTCTGGAGCAATACGTCCACTTCAGAAAATACTTGAGCAACCAATTCCCTGATTGTGAGAGGTCCCTCAGCTCTTCAGATAAATCTTCCATGGAGATTACTTGATCCTTTCCTGGGGAAGGAAAGGGTCCCCAGGATTCAATATATGAGCTGGGACTTTTGGAATCATAGAAGCACTGAATAGTTTGGGCTAGAATGGACCTTAAGACCCACCCAGTTTCAACCCTCCCACGATGGGTAGAGCTGGCAGCAGCTCACTTTGCCCAGGGCTCCATCCATCCTGGCCTTGAGTCTCCCCCAGGGATGGGGCATCCACACCTCCTCTGCACCCATTCTCTCTGTCCAGAGCAGATGGGGACTCCACTTCCACCTCTCAGAGTCTGTCCCCAGTTCCTTTTGCTGCAACTACACAGCTCTCTACACTTGCTCGATAAGGCTGCAAAAATAGCTTCATTCCAATGCCAGTCTGACCCATGTGGAACAAAATAGGGCCTAAAGCTGCCCCTATGGCTGGGAGGGGAAGGGCTGCAAGAGGGTACAGACAGCTGTCGGCCATAATTACAAGCTGTGTGATGAGGTAGGCACAGTGACACAGTGCATGGCAAACACCCCTCGTTCAGCCATTCCTCTTGGGGCACACACACCCACGATGGGGGCCCTGGAGGTGCACAGCACGGAGAGCTGGGGGCTGAGTTTTCCTTCAGTTCAATCTAGAACAAAAATGAAAATCAAAAGACTTGATCACAGGAGCCACTGAAATACTGTCGATTTTCATTTACCTGTGCCTTCCACCGAATTAAATTCACACAATAAATATTATTCTGCTTTCAAATCAGCAAGTTTGCCACGCAGATAGTGTTTTTACAGTCTGTGGTAACATTAGAAAGATGCCGCATTTTTATGGCTCTCGACGATTCTGGAAGTGATAGCAACTGAAATCGAAAGCCCAAATTCCTTCACAATGTACTCACTGACAACACTGAAGCAGCAGATCTGGTTTCCACAGCCAAATTGTCCTGGTTGTTCCAGGAGTAGGCTAGGGCCCTTCTTCTTCTTCACGTTTTGATGGAACAAGCTATAATCTCCGAAGCCTTTGGTGGTGGCAGGGAAGTGCTGCTTCCGGTGGACAGTAAGGAAAATATTATTAATAATTATTAATAGTTACTACTAATAATCAAATAATAATAATAAAAAAGAACAGGCAGATGCCCTCCGTGCAGACATCTGGATCCCATATTCAGAGCTACATTGAGGCAGAGATATGTCCTGGATCGGATCCATTACATACTCTCCTGGGCACATTCCACTCACAGCTCTGTCCTCTCTCCTCAGTGCCACCTAAGTGTTGTTTGCTGTCAGTGTATCAGCTTGTATTTACACCCAGCATAATGCTTCTATTATTCTCTTCTTTCCAAAGCTTCCACCTCTAACCGTGTCGTAAAAAATAGCCTTCATAAAACAGCGATAATTACACCATTATTGTTAACACTATCCATTAAAAATGTAAAAATCAGCTTTCTGGCTTCGTTGCCCGTTTGCGCCGTGTACCAGCTTTTTGGGCACTAAATCGTTCTACGTTACGTTAGAGCTCTCCCCCTCTTAGGAAGACGATGGGGGCTACGTTTCAGGCGGGCTGAGGGTACTCTGTGGGATCACAGCCACCACCGGACAGCACCGGCCCGGAGTTCCCACACCCGATGACCGACGGGAGAAAAGAAATCTCCTGCGGCTAAGAAGTGTGTGATGGATTTTAAATTCTCAGGGCTCCGCACTTCCAAGGGACACCTCTGATTTATGACTATGCTACTCTGGAAATGTTTGAATGCTCAGCTGTGTTTCTTTGGTTTGGGATGGGAGCGTGTTCGTTGCCTATTTGTACACTGGGAATCTCTTCTGCAGGGATCGGTGCCTGCTGAACGCCGTCTCCTCGCTCTCGCCTCGGCCATATTTCAGCAAAGAGAGCTGAAAGACAGAAGGCATAAATCAGTTTGGAAAGTTTTGAGGACAGTTCTGACGTCCCGATTGTGACCAGCAGAGCGGGGGAGACTTGATAAAAATATTCGTAGGAAAAAAAAAACCGAAAAAAAGAATGGAAGAAAGAAATAAAAATCCGTAGAGATATACTTTCCAAACTGCCTGGAAATTAATCCCAAATGAGGGAGTCTCCTTCCAAATAGGACTTGACAGATCTGTGGGAAACACAATGCAGAGGCACAGCCGGAGCCGTTCCCGGAGCAGCAGCACTGCGCAGGGAGCAGGGAGCGGGACGGGATGGTCTGTGCGGGAAGGGGTTGTCGTGGCCGTGCTCCCTCCTGGGGGTGTGAAAATAAAGGCAATGTATGAAGCGCCGTGCTAATGCACTTCGTGCCCGATAGTGCCCTTTATTTTTTTTTTTTCCTTAGTCTCCACTCGGGCCTTGAGTTGTGTGTTTACTCATGGCAAATAGCTCTGCGTGTACGGGTGTGTGTCAGTCTGCCTGACAGACAGACACCCACCCGTGTCCGTGTCCGTGTGTTTTGCAGCCCGTGCTGCTGCTGACTCACACTGTCTCCGACGACGGCACTGGAGTAGCAAACGTGGGGGGTGACGTCCCGGTGGGATCGGGCTGAGAGCGGGGTGAGGAAGGAGGAAGCAGCAGATCGTAAACGAAAACGATCATATCGGTGGGAATCACCTGACATAACCTATCGCGAAGGCTCCAGGATGGTAGAGATAGGAAGATTTCCTGCAAACTTCCCGGCAGATATCGTGTTCATCGAGCCGTCTGGGGGAGCTCCCTTGCGTTCTGCATTCAGCTCCCTTTTACTGTTTTATTCAGAAAGAGACATGACTGTCCTTCCCCTCGCTGCCCCAGAGCTCGTAGTAATGGCTAACTGCACAGACACAGCCGAACTCCTCGACTACCTGACTGAGTCAGGAGGGAGTCCGGAGGCGATCTTCCCCGCGAGAACGGGTCTGAGCGGGGCCTCGGGGGGGGCGAATCCTTCACGCAGCCCCCAGAGGTGATGGTGACACGAAACCAGCCCGTAGCGAAGCACAGAGGCGATGTCACAAGACGTGGGAAGCGGCCACCAGTGCCCCACGGGCACGGCGCTGCCCGAGCTGCCCCGTCTGCCCGGACCCGCGCCGACCTCTGGGAGCAACAGGCGGTGGAGATGGACTGCTCCGTCCGTTCGTCCATCCCTCCTCCAGCAGCTGGGCCCGATCCTGCAGCCCACTTCTGGGGCTCCCCTGTCCCTGTCCCCTCCCAGGAGCCGGGACTGCAGCGGGTCCTCGTCCGGGGCACGAAGGGCACGTACTCGGGTCTGAGGCTGGCAGGGGAAAGAAGGGGAAGGGAACTGAGTGAGTAGTTTTCAATACATAGGCAATACACGTGTGATGAAATCAATGCGGTCTGAGCCGGGCGGTTGCGTGGTGTGGGTGCCCGTAAACATGTACGCGTGTCACACAGGCAGGGCGAGAGATTGGTGGCAGTACCCTGTAAAAATTCCTGCTTTATCCCCCTGAAATCAGCATGCATATTGCTGGAGCGTGTCTTTACCCATGGAGGATCAGAAGGATCGGGAATCTGTTTGTCTGTCTGTCTGTCTGTTTGTCTGTCAGCATCCTCGTGCCCTGCTCACAGAGCTCTACAGAAAATCCCAGCGTGATTCCCATTGCGCTGCCCGTTCCCCACCAAAGCAACGTCACCTCAAATATGCCAGTAAATTCCTTCCCGAGTTGGAAACGTAATTGGCTGAATGTTTTCTGTAACCCGATTAGCCAATAACGCTCCGAGAAAAAAAAAATGGAACAATCTCGTTACGGCAGATGCTGAAAATGACCTGACACTACATGTGCGAGTCAATATGAAATCGAGATGAGATCCTTGCTGCACTCATTAGAAATATCGAAATACACCAAGGAGAATACATATTTGGGGTGCGAGGTCTCTTATTTTCAGACAAGTGCTGTCCGAGTCCCTGCCCCTGTCATCTCTGGTTTGCAGCATCTGCTGGTGAGCACAAGCTCTGGCCTTGATAATGCGAATTTCTCTCTGTACCGTTCTTGTCAGAGCTTCTTCTCGCAGTCGTTCCTCCTGAAAGTAGACAACAACAGATGCAAAACAATTAGTTAAAAAGTAGAAAAGGGAGGAGGAAGAAAACCCTCCTGAAAGCGCAACATTAATCGAAAATGTGAAAAACGAAGGAAGAAATGAGAGTAAATGATAAACATCAGGTAGGCAGACTATCTACAGTTACGAAAGTGAAGTCGGTTATATCTTTTCCGCTGTAAAACGCAATAAATTTGTAAGCGCGTTTCTGAAATTTCAGCTATCATTTAATCTCAATCAAAATTCTACGAACAGGCACCGATACTGAATCAGAACGAGAAGCCAAGGCTGTTTCTACATTCAAATGTCAGTAACGCATTTCCTTATCCTCGAGTTTGCAAAGGATTCCTAAAGCCTCATCCATGCAGCTCTGCGGAAGCCGATTGCCAGCAATAAATAATGCATCGAAGGAAGAGGCTTCGGTACGCATCTTCTCACTCTCAGGATGCGGCTAGGGCTCTTCACCTCGGTTTTACATCAAGGCAGTGGCTCAAAGCAATCAAAAGGCTCTGTTTAATGGCCAAGCGAGGCTTCCCCCCCGCGGAACTCTGCCCGCATGTTACAACCTCTTTGCAGCTCCGCTCCATATGCATCTCCTTTTCACACTTCCCTCTCCATCGCGGCTCCTACACCTGGTGCATCACGCGTCGAGCCCATTAGCTCCGGCTCTTCCTTTCATCTTCCCCATGGCAGACGTTTCTATTTATCCGCTGGCAATCAATGTGTGGCGTCACCAGTGGTACTGTAATGACGACTGCACCATTGAGGATGACAGCTTAGAAAGAAGAGGGCAATGGTGATCCCTCCCAGAGCAGCACGGCACAGAGCAGCGCTCGCATCACAAGGTCACCCCATCTCCCCGCTGCTCCTCCGCACCGCCGGCAGCGGGTCGCGGGCTGCGCTCGGGGCTGGGGAGGGAGCGGCGGGGGG
>VXAB01006289.1:28030-50725 GCA_013399175.1 Odontophorus gujanensis
CGCCGTCGGCTCACCCGGTAGCCGGGGGTTAAAACCCCCCCCGAGCCCTGAGGTGCTGAGCCGGGCTGGGCCCTGCGGGAGATGCCCACCCCTGTGCCACCAGGGGACTCTGGGCTGCCTTCGGGTGCCCCATGTGCCACACGGGCTCCGTTCCCCGATCAGCCCAATTCGGCTCCGAAAGGCCTTCCCCGCCTTGTTAGCGTTTGATTGATTGCCTTATTAAAGCGTGTTCTTGTAAGTGTGACCGAGCTGATTGCACTGCATATGTTTGGGATAATGCTCATTTTAAACAACTGAATAATAATAATACCAATAAAAAAAAAAAAGGACCACGAGAGGAAGAAGATGAGCTCTGGAGAACGGGTTAAGCCTAAACGATCCCGGGGAGCGGTGCTGTAACTCGCGCATTAAATTGCTCCGTTACCGTCAAATCACTCAGCCCCTTTCGGCTCTGCTCAGCCCATCTTTGTTGTGTTTTATGTCACCTTCTGTGCCATTAAGTGAGATAGCGCCGAGGCTGCCGCTTACGTTCCCGTCTCACACCATACGTTTTTATTAAGGCTGTATGATTAAGCGGGACCGGATCTGCTTTCCCTGCACTATTCTTTCCCCCAGCGCCCAAATCATTAGAAAATCGGCTCTCCATCTTTCCCATTTTCTGCTCGGTTGTTAGGTCGTTTGCCAGCACAAGCAGCAAGCCGTGCGGCTCCCTTAGCTTCTGGCTCGTGTATCCGAAGGATCTTTTTGTTTCCTATTCTTCTCCTGCTCGCACGGCCACTTAATTTTACTACCCCTGCGAACACACTCCGCCATATGTCACCCCGAGGCCGGATCCCGCCGCTCACAATGCTGTCACCCGGGGTACCGCACCTCCGGAGCGAGTCGGAGCCTCCTACCACAAATGGTTCCGTTTGGACCATCAGGTTCCTGCGTGGGACACGACTCCCACGTCCTTTCGCTGCATCTTTCACCCCCGAGCCCCCCGTTTGTTGCCCGCTCCCCTCTCGCTGTTTGTTTGCGTGTCCCCTCTCCGCCCGCGGAAGCTCTGAGCGCTGTCCCGGGGAAGGGCAGATCCTGCTTGGGGCAGTTCCCCGTGTTTGCAAAGTTTTTTTCTTTTCCTTATTCTCTCATTCTCTCCTTTCAAACAAGAAAGCAAAGAAATCACCACAATTCTCCGTTTTTTTTTTCCTTATTTTTTTTTTTTTCCGATTAAACTGAGCGTGCCCCCGCCCACCCCCATAACCCAAGTTGACACCAATATTTACACAACCCGTGCTGAAGAATCACCGTCGGTGCGTTGCGTGAACGTACGCAGACACAAAGCAAGGAGTCAAAGTGCTTTTCCCCGCTGCCCTTCCTGCGAAGAAATGCCTGGGACTTGAGAGACAGAAATTGCCACTTAAGAGCATCACATGAAAGTATTAAGTAATTATTTAAAACAAGGCCGTTTAGAAAAATATTTGTATTTATTGCAGCTGCTCGATTGGCCTCGTTAAAGCCGGAGAGCATTTAAATTGTGTTACAGTCTCATTTAAATCCAGTTTCGTTCCAGCGGGTTGCAAAGCCTGAATAGAACCAATCACTCCATAATGATGATGAATGAGAAATTAATTCAGATACAAGCAAGACAATTTAGGCCTTCATCTGTTTAAATAGCCTTCCAAGATTATTCGCAATTGCAGGTCACAGTTTTAATCAATTGTCCAATCTTGTGAAAGTCATATCCTTGCATCTTCATCGGGATTATTTATAGTGCGGCGGAGCCCAGTGAAAGGTACACGTTCTTAACAGGAACAATTACTTAAAGGGAAGCGTTCGCAAAATGAAAAACAAATGCCTCCGTGGGCAGTAAATGATGAGCCGCCTCCTCGCTCCAGGCACGTCCTCGGAGGGAGGAAGGGAACTGCAGGGAGGGCGGAAAGGGGACAACCGCCCAACTCCGTCCCCGCAGCAGCGGCCGCCAGCTCCGCATCGAGCGCGCTGTCATTTTTCCCTTCTGCCCGTTTGAAGACATACATATGTCTGAGCGTGAAACCCTAAAACCCTTCGGAATGAGGGCTTCAGGCTGCCGCCCACAGCCGGGAGAGGACCGCAGGTTCGGAGGGACACCCGCTGCCAATAAACGAGGAAGGCAGTACTGGGGTGTGCCCAGGCGGCGAGGGGGACAGCGCCGGCCCCACACCCCTCTTCCCAGGGAGCGTGTGCGTGGAGCCGGCCCACGGGGATGCGGTTTTCCCGCATCTTGACCCAAAGGGTAGCGGGGCCCGGTCGGCATTAACCCCCGAGGGGGATGCAGGGGTTTGGGGCGGGTGTGTGCACGCGTGCCCGTGTCCCTGTACCGACACGGGAGCCCTGAGCAGCGCTGGTCCTTACAACAAAAGCCTGCCCGCAGGATCCCCGGAGCTCAGAGAAGCCGATCTCAGCGGTGGACTTTGATGTATTGCTGTCCAATTAGTGCCTTTAATTGGTGTCCTCTGGGACAGGCAACCGGGGAGCGTGGACGGCGAGCGCTCGCTCAGCAAGCTCACGAGGCAACGAGAGCATCCCTTGGATGGGGGCACGGATCCCACACCCCTCCGAGCACATAACCGCTGGAAGCCGTCCCGCGGGGCCGTGCGTCCACGGACGCGCCGTGCCCGACCAGAACGAGGGTGTGGGGGTGGCAGACCCCGCATCAGATCCCCCTACTGCTCCAGAGGAGGAAGGATGTTCATCGGCGCTGTTTAAAACATAGTGCACGTTCCTCCCAATTTGGCTAATGAAGGTCGTCTGTTAAGAGTAATTTTAGAGGTTAAATGAGGCTGAGTGCAGATTTAAAGATGCTTGATAAAACGTTTTATTTAAATGCCACGTACTGTATATAGAGATCCCATTACGACGCTCCGGATTTGTCTTGAGGGAGGAGGAGACAAAACAAATGCATAATCGGACAGGGAGAAAGAACCGCCGACAATTTATTCCAAACCAAAAACGCTCAGTCGAAAAAGCATTTGATCGCTTCATCCATCAAACGTGTAAAATACATTTCTGAGATCAGAAGTCGCTCTGAAAGAGAAGCGGAGAGTCAGGGGGGAGGAAGTTCGCTCTTGACAAGCACCCTCAGAAGGGCTGTGCTAGGAAAAACAGGATGAATAAAAGACAGCTGTCACCATAAGCTCACCTTGATGCAACTCCGTTTGTCTTTTTTTCCTTTCTTTTTCTTTTTGTTTTCTTTCCCGAGTACCCATAAAGCATTTTAAGGAAAAAATAATCACATGAAGGCAGAGGAAGATGAGACTTTTGATGAATAAGGAAATACATTCGGTAGAACGGGAAGTGGTGCTGACTTCTCAGTGTAGCCATTAACAGAGGTGCCTCCAGGGAAGGTGCCTGTCCCGAGACTACCTCTGGTGCCCGGGTACACCTCGAAGTACAGCTGTCAAATTTACAGAGGGAAATACCTTTGATCAAAATTTGTAAGGTGAACCGTTTTATTTACTCATCTCCATTTTATTTTTCTGCCTTTTTGCTGCGTGCTTCTCGAGCAGAAATACGATACTACATCAGGAATATTCTTTACAGTTGGCTCCCAGAAGCAGACCAGATCCAGAGATGTCATGCATTGCCACCAGAAGCCACAGCATGAAAATGCCACTTGATTTCACCCTGCTACAGTTACACTTTCCACCTTGTTTGCCTCTGACCAGATTCTGAAAGTTCTAACTAACCCCAAAACATATTTTTCCTTCTTTAGGAGAGATTTGCTTACTGCTGTTGCGCTGCAGGATTCAAGATGAATTGCAGAGCAAATAAAGTAACTATTACGAGGTCCACACAATTAATATGTGGCCTTGTACTCACACAGACTGTGAATCACTCCTGGGAATGAATTACAATTATTCTAACGTTTACTCAAGCCTGTGTACTTTAGGGAGGGAAGTTTTCTCTAATGTGGAGACATTGAGTCATAGGTTCCAAAACCACTTTCCACAAATGACCTGACCTGAAGTAAAATTTAATCCAAAACCAGAAGGTCTGGTTTACTAAACCTTCAGCTAGAAAGGAGCACAGACTTGCCACCTCTGACAGCTACAAATTAACTAGAAAATGATATAGAAAAGAGAAAGAAAAAAAAAAAGAAAGGAGAAAAACCTTGGTTTGTCAATGTTTATACTTCCCTTGCAGCCAGCTGTAATGCGGGTTGGGAATTTTCCAGAGACAGGAGAGTGCTCAGACAGATGATGGGGGTTGGTTTGGCTCCAAATGATGTTCTTAACACATTCCTTGTTTGGTGGCAGTTCGGATTTGGAGGAGAGCAGAAGCCCAAGTGTCTCAGCCCTTCTCAGTCCTGAGCAGTACATTGCAGCCTACTATTACTTCTCACAAGATACAAGGACATAGAGTGCCTGATCCCATTCTCTTCTCCCTCTGTTTTGGCACTCAGCTTCCCACCTGCAAGCCTGCATGCCATTTGTATCACAAAGGCAAGCTTTTACAACAACTATACTGCAGTACTGAGCAACTGAACCTGATAACAAGGCACTTATTCCTGCATCTGTTTAGCACATTTTAACAAATCTAACTTCTAGCCTCCAGGATAAAATGCAGTAGCATCACTAATTATAGTTCCCTACTCAGTGTCAACAGGGTGGTTCATATCCATGTCTTTGACACAGTGCGCGATTTTTGTGCTATAGTGGCTTCCAGTTGGCATCTTACAACCCAAGGAATGTGCCCAAGTATTTCTAAGCTGGCAGTGCAAGTTGGGCAGGAGAAATAGCAACATGACCTTCATTTTCTAGTGCTGCTCCACATCCACTTATGGGAATCTGGTATGGGATCACGAGGTCTATGTGTGGGAACCAGGGACACTGGTTCTGTACTGATTCCCAGTGTTGAGCTCGCTGGTACTGGGAGGAATATCCAGTGGTATTCTCCAGTCCAGCACTCTTCAGTCAAACCCAAATCACACTTAACTCCACATAGAGGCAGTCAGCTGAGATTTGAAACAAGTGATGATCAGTAGCATCATGCAATTTTGGCACATCCAGAAGCTCATACAATGCCCAGATCGAAAAGTAACAAGTCAGTTTGTACCCAGATACTTTGCCAGATGAAAGGTACTCCTAGCTCTGATTTTGCCCTTCTCAATACCTATGTAGGTGGCTAGGGTCACATTTCTGCACCATGGCCCATGTCTTCATGGTGACATAGCAACATAGTGTCACTGCTGTATAACTCCAGCAAGGGCAAAAATATCAACTCTTAACAGCTCTCATCACTTTTTATTCAGGAACATGATACTCACAACAGCCCCTTCTTGAGAAGAATTTGTGACGTTGAGCATCTGTGTGCATGTTATTTCACTTCAGCATAACTGCACCTTCAGCAAAGGATGCTACTTTGCTGAAGTGGAGTTAGAGTCATGTCTACTGCAATCCTCCATACCAGCAGGAATTGGAGTTTCTGTAATCTTCTCATACGGATGTTTTTTAGTGTGCCTTCAATACGTCACTTCCCATACTCACTACATTTTTTTTTTTTTTAATGAACTGAGCTATCTAACTCCAGGAAAGCTTGGTCTGCATATTGCAAACTATTAGATTTTGCCCAATTACTTATTATGATGCAGTTGACAGTAAGAATTTTGAAATATTTGCCTGATGTGATCTCACATATCAGCACATGGAGAATCTTAGTAGCATATGCCAACCATGACTAACTCTCACTGGCAAAAGCAAAAAGAAGAGTCCAGGAAAAAGACACCCCACTTTGTTTTTTTTTTCTGATTGAAAATGCTTGGCAATTTATCCTTCTGTTCTGCTTAGCTAAATGACTATACTTCTATTTCCCTGTATTTTCCATGGAAGAATTTTGTATACTGTAGTAAACCACCACACTCCCTTTACTCTGACAACCTGAGCAAACCAGACCTGTGTGATCTGTCAGTGAGAGGTACTTTGTTCAGTTATTGATCTCTGAGTGAGGCTTTCTTCTAAGCCATCCCCAATTTTACAGTCTCCTTTTTAAGCATGTATGAGAGTACTTAGCGTTTGTTCCAGCAGTAGTCCGTCAGTCATGTTTCATCTTTTATTTCTATTTAACATTTCCTGTACAGGCAGCCAAGAACTCTGCTTGTCTGAAAGCAGTTCTGCAGTGCTGCAATGAGACTTCGTGTTCTCACATTTCTTCAATATGATCTTTCTCCATCTCTGTCTTCTAAACATGTTCCCCAGTCTGTAGGGTCTGTAAGGTGCTATGTGCACAAACCCTTGACATACGTTTGGTCAACAGTGGGCATGAACATACTTCTTGTTTGGAGTAGTACCATTTCATGAAGCTTTTGATATTGGTTTGTTTGACAAACCTACTAAACAGGGACACTATATAATATAGTGATAATGTACAATAAGATTTGAACATCGTGTGATAACTTCCTTACAAAAGCCTGTGCTGAGACATCTATAAGCTCAACCCATAATCTTATCAAAATAAGCCAAATGTACGATGTCAAGAACTATTTTTTTAAAACTTGATTGACATCACTTATGCATCTTTCCTATGTTCTTTATTAAAATTAATACTGTATCAGCTTTGCTTTTATTTTCTTTTATATTGGCCGCATGCTAATCAGTCCAGTTACTAGGTCACCTCTTCCTATCCTTCTGAATAGAAGCAGAACATTCTCTCTTTTGGAATTCCACTAGTACTCCAAGATTTCTTGCAAATAAACATCAGATTTCTCCCCAGTCACTTCTTTAAAAACTTACAACACTCTGCTTTCCAAATGCAGATTAAAACTTCCAGTTAGAATCAGCTTGGTATAAACTCAACCATTTTCTTGCTGCTCTTATGAATATCACCCTTGGAATTTTCCTCTTTTCTTTAGCTTCTCTTCTCAAGTTTCTGTGTTTCAGGATTTTTAATCTATGCTATTTGCTATTTACTGCAGGTCCCTCTGTGCGCTGTACAGTGATCTTTTTCCTTAAGATGTTTGTTATCACTTTGTTCACTCTTAGTACTGTTCTACAATTAAAAAGCTGCCCTGCATATAGATATAAGGTAATTTCCAGTCATCAGCCACACACTAGTTTCCAGCCGAAAACTTTAGACTGGATTCCATTGTAACAAAGTTAAAAATACGCATATATTTTTTCCCGTGCTTCACAGCATGCCTTTCAAGTTGGAGAACTGTCCGTGATTTTTAGAATCTATCACTGATGGTTTACTGCTACCTTCATAAGATAATAGCGCATGTACTGTACTGACTTTGTCCAGATGTTACTATTTTTATTCCTAGATATTGCAGACAAATGTTTTAAAGGTAATTCATCCCATTCTAGGGTTTGGTTTGGCACTTTGTGAAACACTCCTGTCAGCAATCCTGGTCTTTTTTTTTTGTCTCTACATCAATCCATGTCAATTTGAGCTCTTTTAGTTGTGAGTTATAATTACAAATTTGTCTTCCCTCCTTCCACTCAATGTTTTTACCTATTCCATCTACTTATCCAGGTTACAATCTGATTGTGAAGCCCTGTTCATGTGCACATCACACACTAATGATGCTTTTCCCAAGTGAGAATTTCCTGTTCTTTTCCCATGTTACTCACATGCTTTGCTTTGCTTTGCTAGAGGAATCTGAAACATTCATTTTCTTCACGTTCTTTGTTACACTGGTTCAAGGTTTGTCATTTATTAAACTACATTTGCATCTGGAAACAGGTTTGTATCTTCATCTGTCTTCCCTGGGGTCACTGTACTAATTCACTCCTGATGTCCTAGCTAATATCCATCCAGCCACTCCCTTACTCATGAATGGGACATACTATTCGCACAGCCTCTCTCCCACTGGCATGTCACACCACCACCAAAACAAATGTTCAGCTTCAGACCGGAAGCAAAGTCCTGAGTTCATTTCAGATAGTCTGCTTTTTGTAATGTGTAAGAGTGGAAAGATCTCCAAAAGTTTAGTATGGATATACATCTGGCCTTTCCTTTTGCTTCCCTCTCAAAACCCCAAAGCCTTTCTTTAACCCTCCGCCACTAGTTGCAGTCATTATCAGACCAAATTCTTCCAGGACAACTTCGCAAATGTTTCTGCTTCTATTGTGCATTAAATCTTGTTTTTTAACACATCCATTTTGGCAACTTCCTTGTCGTACTGGCTGTTTGCAACCCAGCAGATACCCAGTCATAATTTTTAAAATCTCTGCATGCTGTTTAAGCACATGCTTTGGAAATTCTATGGCATTAGGCATCTGGTTTAGCTACAACCCCATGTGACTTGTTGATCTCAGTCTATTTCAGTTCAAGCCCCTTTTTGGCAACTTTTCCATTCCCAAAAGCTTTTAGCCATGTCATGTCATGTCATGTCATGTCATGTCATGTCATGTCATGTCATGTCATGTCATGTCATGTCATGTCATGTCATGTCATGTCATGTCATGTCATGTCATGTCATGTCATGTCATGTCATGTCATGTCATGTCATGTCATGTCATGTCATGTCATGTCATGTCATGTCATGTCATGTCATGTCATGTCATGTCATGTCATGTCATGTCATGTCATGTCATGTCATGTCATGTCATGTCATGTCATGTCATGTCATGTCATGTCATGTCATGTCATGTCATGTCATGTCATGTCATGTCATGTCATGTCATGTCATGTCATGTCATGTCATGTCATGTCATGTCATGTCATGTCATGTCATGTCATGTCATGTCATGTCATGTCATGTCATGTCATGTCATGTCATGTCATGTCATGTCATGTCATGTCATGTCATGTCATGTCATGTCATGTCATGTCATGTCATGTCATGTCATGTCATGTCATGTCATGTCATGTCATGTCATGTCATGTCATGTCATGTCATGTCATGTCATGTCATGTCATGTCATGTCATGTCATGTCATGTCATGTCATGTCATGTCATGTCATGTCATGTCATGTCATGTCATGTCATGTCATGACACGTCATGCCAATCTGTGTCATCACGGAGGCATTCAGTACAACGCTTAGCAGTGATCCATCAGAAGCAATGGTATATGAATACAAGAAGACAAATCTTGAATTCAGTCTTTGAATCTGAATAATTTTCTTTTTTAACACTTCGGATTATTTTCACAATTTGTCAGTATCTTTTACAAGTGAAGATTGTATTTTATTCTTCAACTTGTGTTAAATAATATTTACAAATATCTCTGTATGTGCTATGTCCATTTGAACTACTCCTAAGGGCTACCACATCACCTTGGGAATTCATGGTCACTGATTCTCTCTTAATCCTTTGGAGGTTCAAACATTTTCAACCACAGGCTGTTCCCCGTCCACATTCTGTAACAAAATCAAATGAAAAATTAGATGTGTGTCCATTTACCATGTGATCCTGGTAATTTTGTCAAAGTGAGATGTCCTTCCAATTTATTTATATTCAAAGATATGCGCATTCTTTTCTGTCATTCCTCCACCTCAAAATATTGATAAAAGTAGTGAGCAGTGGTAATCCATAGGAAAGCTGCTGGAGGTTCTGTGATAGTTTTCCCTTTAGGTCAGGGCTGTCTCCCATGCTGATCTATTAGCTCTCTGTTTTTTCCCCCATTTAATATGTGTAATATTCAAATTGTATTGCTTTTTACATCAGAATCTGGATAAAATCAAAAAGCATTCTGAGTCTGCTAAAGAAATAAAGAAATCTTTGCCAACCAAATACAGTATCATTGAAAGAAAAGAAAAAGGCAGATCCTTTTAACAAGACTTATTCTTCCTTAATTAGGCAGACCAAAAAATGCTTTTCATGGCAATTAGCTGTTTTGTCATCTTCTCATTCTTTGCTGGTTACATCTTTTGTTAGTTCTTCTATGGCTCTCCCTGGAAGCAAATACTCATTTTAAATTTGGTGTGCTCTTTTTTTCCAAGCTCTTTGAAAGTGCCTCAGTCTTGTAAGGATTTCTACACGCCTTTAATACATTCTGTATTCTTCAATGTCGTATTGTAATTCTTTGAAAGGAAGTCCAGAATTCAATTCCATAGATAGGTTATCTACTCGATTTGATCATCTGCATTTGCAGACTGCCCTTCAATCAAGCACACTTGGGACTTTTCATTCCATGATTTCAAACACTTCTATCTGTTAGCAGGCAGGCCAGAGTGGCTTTGCCAAATGGACTTGTTTTGATCTTGTTATTTGAAATGTGCAGAGCTTTGAATTTTAACCTCAGGCACAGCACTTGCTGTGGTTATGTTGTATTCAGCTCCAGCATCTATTTGTAATTCACTTTTTATCCATTTCTTTCCAATGCCTGAAACCAATCTGCCATAAAACCTACCAGTGTAGATCTAATTAAGAAACTTTTACTAACTTCTGTTTCATTAGCAGAACTTCATCTTCCAGCTGCATTTTCACGCATACAATTTGCTATTGGAAAGCAGTGTCAGTGCCTTCCTGCTATGTCACATCTCTCAAGCATTACTGCATGCATTGGTTGCTACACTGTGTTTCCCCTTGCAGCCTCACGTTCAGTTTGGGCATGTGTTTTCAATTGCATGCTTCATTCTTTTGGTACTTATTAGATACTAGGATTAGGAAAGCACGCTTTCTGCTGTGTTTTAAATACCTCTGCAACTTTGAATTTGTCTCTCTCATTAGAGTTGCAGTGGCCTACTTATCCTTTATTTTGTCACAGATAGCTTTGTTTAGTCTGTTAGTCTGTTAACATCCATGTGATTTGGCTTTACTGCACAGACTGATGACTTAATGGGTCAAGCATTTCAACAACTAGGTACTTTCTGCTGAACAGAATTTCTTTCTTTAAAAGAGATGTCTTTTGCATATATCTCCTTCCTGCTGCTTTGTGCAAGGAGTCACATTCCCCTCAGATTATCTTCACTCAAAAAATCCCTAAGAAAAACTTTCAGTCCTTCTAACCATTCATTGCTTTTGCATCCAGTTGCAATATTGCAGGTAAGGGCATCCTACTGCTTCTTTCTCCTGTTGTAAAATTTCCAGTGTTATAATTTTTATAATCCCTTCTGTCCCTCACACTAGGCTTTGATGTAGGCCAACAGAGGTAACTCAGGCTTAACTCTAGCAGAATGAGGTACATCTCCCCAAGCAAAACTCTGTTTATCAATTGCCTAATCCCAGAAATATTTTATTCTACTGATGTTGGGCTCCAATCACTACTGCTAAGAGGACCTAGGGAGCAAGGAGTTGTAGCTAGGGATCCCAAATAACTTTGGAGACTAGGTTGTACACAACTGCTTTATTACATGCTTTTATAAAGGAAATCCTCACATTCTGATAGATGTACGGTGTTGAATGCTGTTGGACCCCTAAACAGAAGAGACAACTGCAGTCCTGTCTGATGATGCAGGCTCTACTGCAGAAAGGGATGGCTCCCTATGTGTGTTCCTGCTCCCCCATGCTTTCAGAGAAAGTTCTGTTACCTAATACCACTTTCTGGATTTGCTGCTGGGGCCTAGAGTACTCCTGGAGCTCCCTACTATGTTGTTTTATGGTGGTATTAGTATGCAAAGAGTATTTGTGTAAAGCTCATAATATTAAACAGCACTTTTAGTGGATGAAAGGCTCAGCACAAAACAGCAGTGTGGGCTTGCAGTCTGGAAGAAAAACAGTATCCTGGGAGGTGACTGTCCCCCTTTACTCTGCCCTTATAAGGTCCCATCTCCAGTAGTGAGTCCAGGCCTGGGGACCCCAGCAAAAGAAGGCTCCAGAGTTGTTGAAACGAGTCCAGAGGAGGGCCACAATGGTCAAAGGGGTGGAGCACCTCTTCTATGAAGAAGAGGGAGGGAGCTGGGCTTGTTGAAGAGAAGATTCTGGGGAGACCTCATTGTGACCTTCCAAGCAGGAAGAGAATTGACTTTTTACACAATCTGATAGTGATAGGACAAGGGGAAATGGCTTTAAACTAAAAGCAGGGAGACATAAGTTAGATGCTAGGCAGAGAGATTCTTCAAAGATTCTTTACTCAAAGGGTGGCGAGGCACAGGATGCCCAGGGAAGCTGTAGATGCCCCATCCCTGGTGGTGTTCAAGGTCAGGTTGGATGGGGCCCTGGGCAGCCTGAGCTGACGGGTGGCAGCCATGTTCATGGCTGGGCATTTGAATTACATGGGCTTTAATGCCTTTTCCAACCCAAATCATGTTATGATTATGATTTACCTGTACTGTCAGATCCTATTTGAGGCCGGATATTTAAAATAGCAGTGAGAAAGCACACGCATTACAATCACTCTCACTCTGTTCCCAGTTGATTCAAAATTCAGAATTTAGTACTCTTTTCATTATAATCAGTCTGTTCTGTACAATATTTATTAAACTCACTTGAAGAGTCATTGACTTTGGAGTCTAAACTGTTGGGCCTAGAACAATTTTCTTCTCATTTCTGAAATAATTGCATTTTAAATGATTTGCTTTTAATAGCCTGCGTGCAAGCCTCAACACTGCACAGTTCTGAAATATTACTGGTAAAAATAGTAGTGTCTGGATCAACCTTGGATCTTGCTCTGAAATGACAGAAGCAAACCATTTTAGAGAAAGCTGGATAAAGCAGAACTTACAAGTGCAATATCCCCCTCTACAGACATATGCCTTCTGTAAGGCTAATTAATGACTCTTGTTAATAGCAAGATATAATTTATAAAGAAACCAGCTTAAGACAATCATGAGAAAATGAGATAAATAATCAGCTGAAACAATAAAGATCAGTTGTGACATAATTGCAGTATTCAAGGACTCAGGAGATCTAATGCATTTCTATTCATTAACCAGAGTAAATATAACATTACAGATGTTACTTATTCAAAGATGGTTGCGTGTGCTTCTGAGTCTATACAACATGTCTGTGCGAGCAGCTGCCAAATGAAGTTTATGTAGCTTCCCTGTTCTTTACATGGAGAATACATATAATAGAATAATTCATAGGAACTTAGAAATTCAGAAAAGCTATTTTTAAACTAATATATAGCTTTGGTAGACACAATATTTAACTTTCATGTTTCAAGTGTTGAGGAAGAACACTTTCAAATCCCAAAACCTCCCCCAGAAGACAGATTGAAGCAGAGAGGATTACTGTAATGTTCACCATGTGGTACACTGCCATTTGCACAAAGCAGTGAGGTACCGTATGGAAATGACACAGTCCAGTTGGAAGATGCTTGAGCCATGTAACACTTACCTGCACTATTGGAGTGAGAGGTGTTCTATTACATAATTTGATGTCTTACCATCTCTATACATGCCAATAAAAGACAAGACAAGTTTTTGTCTAAACTGTGAGCAGCTAACCAACTTCAGAATTTATGAGTAGCTATCAGGTATAACATCTTCTTGACAGGTCAATCCTATCTCCTTAAACTAGACTGGTGGAAACTACAGTTCTCCTTGTAGCTCCTCTGCACAAGTGTCTGCATTTTACTTAATGGTTGATCATGTATCTCCACAAATATTCTATAGAACTTCATCTGGGCTTCATCTCTAGAGGTCCCTTCCAACCCCTACAATTCTGTGATTCTGTGATCATTGTGCAAGCTGCTGAACTAAAGCCTACTCTGCCCCCTTCCAGTTATCACAAAAGGACTTCTGACAGTCGTGTGTCACAGGACTAGCTGAGAAAGGCAAAAGGGACACCAAATGGGTAAAGCCAACCATTCCACATTACTTGCTCCTGCTTCTGAGATGTTTGTCCCAGATCATATCTTAAATCTAGGGAAAATAGTCTCAAAAGTCAGGTTGTTGGTCCGTGGGTCAAATTTTGTTACAGGCAATCTTACTAACTATTACACCTATTTTCTAAGGAGTAAAGTTCTGCTATGCATTTTGCTTTCCCTAGATTTTTCTCACGAGCCCCTTGCTGAAGGATATGGTTACAGATGTGAATCAGAAAATATGCCAGTTCAAGATGCTGTCATCCGCATTTTGTTACATGCAAGTATGACAACACTCCCTATTACTGTGGTTGCCTGATGTTTCCCATGATATAATCCTTTGAGTAACTTTCAACTTCGCCAAACACCATAGAAATTTTCTATGTTGGGTGTACAGTTCATGGTGAACATACACGCATGCATATATTTAAGCAGAAAATAAACTGTCCCTTCTAAGAAGGAGTATGGAGAAAACCACGGTGTTCTTCCCATGCTAAAAATTTCTGTTGACCTTTTATTTGGAAAAACATAGGTCATCTCTCCTCTGTCTTGAAATCTGGCAGCCTTTATTCATTTGTGTTCTTTACTGAAGGACATGCCTTTTACCATCCCTTTGAGACGCTCCCCAAACTTGCCATCATATAAGCCCTTGAAAAATTATGGCTCTCATGAGCTTGGTAGGAGTATTTTAAGACTGATTGGACTACTAAGTCATCATCTTTCTTTTGTTCTCAGCACTTGACCTACTGAATCATGACTCATTCCACAGGTAGATACACAAGTTCATTTATCTCAGAATATCCTATAGGTTGGGAATGAAGTTACTTGCATGAGAAGAGTAAGATGGTTGGTATAAATCCTATTATAAGAAAGTAGTAGAGTGTAGGCACCTATATATCTATGTGCATGTGTATTTGTTCAAAAGCAGGCAGTCCTAGATTTTCAGCTACATTTTTAAATGGACTGTTGCATTTTAGGTGAAGTCAGATCCTGTAGGTGATGGCAGAAAGCACCTACAACTCTTCCCTGGAGAATACAGGGATGGATTGTTTCTAGATCCTGCTCTAGATTTGGAGTCAGGTAACAAATCTTTCAGAGTTGTTGCCTTGTGATATTTCTAGGACAGCAGATACAACTTCAGTATCCAGGAAAACTTACAATAAAAACCAGAAAAACACACAGTTCAGAAGTTGACAACTTTGCAAAGAAGTGTCGACAATTGCAGTTTTAGATATTATTGCTTAGGTTCTGCCTAGCTTTTTCCTCAACATCCAGCATTCTTCCTTGGATTTGACTATAAACTTCGCTAGGATTCTCCTTGCATGTAACTGGACTCAGATGTCTTTTTCATCTTGTAGGTCTACTGTTCTAGTGTAGAATCCTCTGTGATACACACAGAGGCTGATTCCACTTTTCCATCAAAGATATCTCATACTCTATGCAATGGTTTTCTATAATGCCAGTGCCAGGAATGTTTCCCCAAGATAATGAATGTTCCCCTGCATTAGCAGTAGGCTGAGACAAGCTAACGCTCCTTGTCCAGCAATCTAGCCCTGGTATTAGCAAGATCCATGCCAGAGTCTTCCTAATACGTGTGATGGATCTTTAGGTCAGTAACCTCTTAAGTGAATGACACAATATTTCTGCTGAAAAACAAACAAAACCACAAAAACCAGCGCATAATCATATAAGGAAATGCAGATTGAAGTCAATGAGATTTTTGCCTTCTCCTAACTTTGCTTATGTGATCTTGCAACTTCAAAGCTGTTTCTTCAGTAATCTTTAATTCTCTTAGCTTCCAAACACTGTCTTATATTTACTCTACCATCCATTCTTCCCACCTCCTGTGGGTTGGTTTCCATCCTCCATTGCAATGCTGAAGACACTTGGAGTGAGGACTGTCTTGTTCATTAGTGTCTACCTGGCATCTAGCACAGCAGGCAACTGAACCTGGTCCCAAACACATAATTTATGTACCTTGTTTGGGTCACCTCACATCTGCTCATGTGATTTGTATGGTCAAATGTGTAGGTAGCCTGTGTCCGAGTACTGACAGACTTGAAAGTGCAGAGTGACACAGCACATCAGATATGATGGATCAAGAGTTCAAAGAAGTCCATAACCCAGAACTACTGGTGCTAGTGCACATTTAGAAAAGGCAGTCCACTCTTTTCTCTGTGTAAAACTGTTACTTGAACGCTGTCAAAAGGACAGTAGACTTCATTACTTGGCGGGCTCAGGAAAAGAAGAAAAATAAAAAAGAATGCAGCGTATTTTGTTCTTATCTTGGCAGAATAGACTTTACATAGTGAAAGTAACAAACAAAACCAACTAAGAATCACAGTTGTGAAGACTCTAATCTGAGAAGTAAGAATTTCTAACGTGAGAGAACTGCATCTCTAGCAATAAAAGGGAGAAAGGGAAAAAAAAATAGAGCTATGTTCAGCTACAAAAAAAGAAATTTGGGGTAGTGTTATTTTATAGCATCCAATATTTTGACAGCAAAATCTGAGGCTCTTTTTGTCTGAAATAGCCAACACCGGAAACTGTGTTGGAATGAAAGGAAGATGAAAGATACAGTAAAGCTTGCAGTTATTTACCACTGCAAGACATACTAATATCTGCTAGTATTTACTGGTATGTGTCAGCGTTTGTGCACAGCGCCTGCAACAAAGGACAAGACAGAACATCTGCATGAGAAGGATTTCAAGAGAAGATGTAAGACACGCAATTTGAAACACAGGGAGAAATGAGATCCTTTTTCAGCAACGGATGAAAAGTCTGATCCATTAAACACTGAAGTCAGGGGAAGTACATTGATTGGTCCTTTGCCCAGTGATGCAGGGTATAATAAACATGGTCAGTGTGAGCTGAAAAACCAAATGCACTTCAACATGGACAGTAATGAGCAAGAGTTGAGATAAGTCTATCAGCTCCATGAGAGGTTTCATTACTGGTATGCTGTGTTGCTAAAGTAAGGAAAGACTTTTCTTTTTGCACTTTCCCCCACAAGTGGTGTTCATTCAGATGCGGATGCAGGCATGTAGTTCTCCTAACTACTACTGGCGCACGCTCATTACATGGCACATGTGTGGGTTCTTGGATAATTTTTGGCTTTCACATGGTGCTGTGCTTGTGGTTTTTAACAAGAGTGTTGTGCTTCAGCGTGAAAGGAGACTGACATCTGAATATGAAAAGATGATGTAGATATTTTCCTGATGATTATTTAATCAAACAGGAGAACTGAGAGTGTCAAACAAGTACTAGCAATTTATCAAGAGCCAGTTGTAGAAGGAAGTGTTCTCAGAAACATCGAAGTGCTAATTACCACTGACATTTCCCCAAAGGGTGCTGTATTTTTAATTGTTACAAATATAATCACACTTCTACAGAGAAATGGGAACAGAATCCTCTCATGCCTGTTTCTGGAAATAGAAATGTCTGAAGTTTCCATGTGGAAAAAATTCTGCGATAAGAAATTATTGGGTACACCAGAATAAATATGACTTTGCAAAGGTTAACTAAAATACCAACTACTGTGCACTAATTTCCAGAAGAAAATATATTTAACAACTGTCCCTTGGTTAAGCCCGGGTCTTACTGCATCTTCCCTAGCTGGGCTGCAGGCAAAAGCCCTTAGCTACCCATATTCCTCCTTTCATCCTGACAGTTGTGCAAATTAAGGGATTTCTCCTGACACAATACTCTTAAGAGTGAAGGTGTCCAGCACAGGTGCTAACTTTTGGGTTGGCTGCTGCTTGTAGATTGCTTAAATGTACTGGGTAAATAATATACATGCCACTAACATCTGCTTGCCACCTTTGGTGATGCCTTTATTAATTAGGGTAGCTACACTGTTCTGAGGATCAGGGAGGTAAGTTCGGTAGGAACAGATTATGTCTTTCACTGTACCAGACGATATGGCTGGAAAAAGCAAGGTGAATTTTCATCAGAGCAACAAATCGCTTATTCTGTCATCTGAAGTAATTAAAAAACCTTTTAAACTAAAAATTGTATGAAGTGCTTTCTCTTCCCTGCTCTCACAAAAGAACAACACTGGGGAGGCAAATGATACTTAACCCTTCCCTAATAGGGTGTACTCTACCACATGATGCCATTGCCAGCACAGGTCTGCTCAGCCCCTCCTTCCCCCCTTCTGCTTGGTCAGGTGCTACCTCTGCCCCAGCAGCATGCTGATCACAAACAGGCACCTCTAACTAAACTGTGATTTATAGCAACTTGTAGTCTTTCTATTCAGAGGTGTTGATTTAGCTAGCAGAGGCTGAACATCATTGGAAAATACAATCTGATAACTAATCTACACGATTTAGGATCTCAGCTGGTAAATTTGTGGAAAAAACACCCCAAACCTCACTGGTTGGCTAAGAACTATTTGGTTTTACTTCTTTTTCATTAAGGACCTTGGCCCTTTTTCAATTGAAATCAATGGAAATTCAACTCCAGGTTAAGGAGACACTGCTCAGTAATACTGACAGAGTCATTCCAATTTAGCTTGGGTTGCATTTATTCTATTAAATTACAATGCTCTCTGCCCCATCTTCAAGAAAATCAAAAGGGTTGCTTCTGTTTTATGTTAAAAAAAAAAGCACAGAGAAAAGAATCAAGTAATAATAAAAAAGTAAAACACATAGCGTAATGCTATAATGTGATGGAAATTATTGCAATGAGAATGGGGTGGGAAAATCTTTGGCTACAGCAAATGAGAACAAACCCAGATGCAACAGCAATGAACAAAAGCAGCTGCTTACTTGTAGAAGACCTCAGATAGACAAAAACTTCTAGCAAGAGATACCCTCACCTCCACTGCCAACCCTTAAATGAGGTATGGGAAGGGGTGGACACTGGCTCCACCCCTTCTGGTTACTCAGGTACATTGCTTGCACCTGAGGTCCCATGGGTTGCTCCCCTGGTGTGCAATTACCAGTTCAAGGTGTGACTTAGCATTTCCATTACACATACTATATACCATTTTGTTAATAGGCTAAAAAGAGATGAAACACTATATTCAGGAAGCTGTATTTTAGATTAAAAGAATGCAGTTAACTGATCAAAGCAAGATTTGTTGAAGTTTTATAGAAGTGAATATGAAATTAAGCAATAAAAATAAAGAGTGGACTTTGCACACATTTCTATTCTGAATGTGCATATAATAAGGAGTTGCATGTGCAAATGATTTGTTATGACTTTGCTTATCCAGACTTTACATGATGCACCATCTTGGAAACTGACCACAGAATTTAGGTGAATGTGTACACGTGGGATTTTTTAGAAAAACTTTATTTTTTTTCCAAGGAGCTGTATATAGATAGGACTTAACTTTTTTGTAGACGTTTTATGATGTTTCCTTCAACCAGACCATGAAATCATGGATGGGTCCCTCAGCCACCCATCTTTTTCCTCATTCATCATCTCAGTCCTGTTGTGAAGCCACACAGAGCTTTCCAATTCCACCTCCAACTCTGGCTCCCAACTTCAATTCCAACACCAGCTTCTGTGACCTTGTGTTTGCCACCAGTTTGATGAAGTGACTTGACTTATGTTAACAATAGAAAAGATTTCCAGTCCAAGTGTTTCATAGGTCCAGACCTTCTTTGCTGACAAAGATCAGACACAAGGAGGTGAATTCATTCTACTACAGTCAAGTTCTTGAGCTTACCTTAACACTTAACAGAAAAATAACAGTTTGTAAGACAAGTCTAAATGAAGCCAATATTTCAAAGGGCTCACTGGTGAATTGCATTCAAAGAAATACAGATGATTTCAAGCATTTGCAGTAATGCATGGTAATTACATTTTATAGACTACTAAAAGCATGTAGTACTTTCAATTATAAATATAACTTTATAGTAACAAAAGGTTCTTAAAATAATTCTTTTGAAAGCAAAGCCTTGAAGTTTTTGATAGGATCTCATCCATTTCAGACTTAAAATATATTTCAGCTTCAAGCAAACACTTCTTCCTGGATGTCTGAAGCTCTTACTTGCAATGTAAAGTTGGAAAACTATGAGATCATTTTCCTCTGGAATAATAAAAAAAAGAATTCACTGAACAATTCATGATGTCAGGATGTGATTTGACTGATCACACTTGATGTGATTTGACTCCTCAAAGAAGTGTGGATGCACTAGTTAAGACAGCAGAAGAACTTCTGGTAATTTGTTCTCAACTTATAATGGAACATCAGTGCTTCTTGAAAGCTAATCCAACACACAGCAAACATCCCATTTTGTAAAGATCTGTCTCTATTTTTACCATTACAGATAATATTCCTTAGTAAGCTTTTAGTCTTTGGTCTGCTTAAGGTTAAAACTTTTTTTTTTTTTGAGTTATGAACATTTATCTCTCATTAGGGAAGATAAGTGTCCCCTAGGAGAGACATGATAGAAAGATTTGTGAGATCTAAGAGATTTGTGTAAGACAATAATGACAGGTACTTCATAATGGAAAGATTTTCAAAAATATAAGTCTTCAGCATACAGATGAGTTTGCTACCTTAGCAGATGCTCACATTTTAAATAAAAATATGCTTTTAAGAGACCCCCTGAAATGTCAAAGTTATCCTCATTATTAAAAGATATCTTGATTTATGTTTTTACAGTTGTTGAAACATTGCTAAGCAACAGGTTCTGAAAGCAGTACTTTACCTGCCTCAGAAGACATTTAATTAATTCCACACATTCATTGTAGACACTGCAATTAAAATAATTCTTGACTACCTCATGGAATTTTAAACATTTTCAAGAAATGAATTCAATACAAGATAGTGTGTGTGCAATTCTGCAACTTGATCTCCCAGCTGTGCAATAAATTGCCAGGAGAAACAATTAGTGTAGAGTCATTTGTTAGAGAATGAACCAAAAATGTATCTAAAAATGCCAGGACTAAATGTGCGGGCAATTAAGAGCAAATTACTTAGCAAAGATGCCATGTGTTCATATGTTGCTTCAGCTACACGCTTTTGATGTCTACACCACATTTTTGTTTAAGACCTAATTGCGCATTTTGTTCAGTTTTGCATCTGTACTGAAATAAGATTATATTATGCCATCACTTTTTAGGGAGAACTCCCTGGTAATTCCAGTTATCACCATACCTTTTCATTCCAAGGGCAAAAATATTTTTAATTAAATGTGATTCAAGTCTCACTCATTCATTTTGATTATTTTTCCCTTGCCCCCCAAGAAACTTTTATAGGGCAACAGAATGAGAAAAGGGAATGACTTATGGTGAAATGATATTACATGAAAACACATCTCAGGGCTAGGACTGTCATTGTACTATCAAGTGAAAACTAGACTAGACAAAGCATTTACTAACTCTTTGCAGAGGACATTCCTGCATTGGTTGGATGACTTTTGTGGTGGCCTAAAGGCTCTCAGTCCCAAAGACTTTACTTTGTAGAATGGTTTGTATTGTTACATTTCACTAAATGCATTTAGACAGACACACAGAGTATTTTTTAATCAGATGTGGCTTCACAGTACACATTAATGAAGTTTTTTAATGTGTTGCAAAGACATTTTGATAGTGTTTAAGAATAGATTTACAATTCACTTATTTCAAAAATGCTTGAGTATCTGATCCTCTTTACTGAAATAATTAGGTCTGACTGAAGGAATCTCTGGAACTGAAATTGCTTCTCTCTCTGAAGTCCAGAGAGGAGGCAATACTTTGGGAGCAGTAAGTGGCAAAGTTTTACCAACCATGCTTGGTGAGATTGAGTCTCAGCCTCCCGTAGACTGCTAATAGTAACTTGTTCCCATCAACCTTTGTTTCTGTACGAAGCTGAAACCAAGGTGACATACGCAGATGCAATGGAAGACCAGAACAGGTTATTCCTGTTCAATGGGTTTATTAAAATCACAAATGGCGATTGAACTTTCCAAACAATACTGCACTAGAAATATATCCTTCTAATCCAGAAAACTATCTGTAGAGCAATACACTTCAAAATCTGTTGCACTTCTGCCACATTTCAATCAGTCTTCTTTCAAGATGACTTAATTTGCTCCTTTCAAATCTGTTTTGGATAAAAATAAATGTAAATTACTGTGACATGCATATAAGACTGTTGTGAATTAATAGCACTTTCTTCATAGTTAGAAGGCAGGGAAAAGATCCATATTAGCACTTATATCAAAGATTCACTGAAACAACTTCTCTTTGCCAAATCATTTGCTATACTTGATAAATGTCTAGTGCTTTCTTAAAAGGTAAATCAGGACAATGGTCTGGGAATTTGTTAATAGTAAACCATGAGAGCACACACTTCTAGTGCTCCTTACAGAATTATTAAGGTTTATTACTTCTAGTTCCAGCCAGATCAAATTTTTTTATCTGTTCTTATTGAATAAGTACTTCACCTATAGATCTATCTAGTCATTTGTAAACATTATGCATTCATAGAAAACATCTTCAACTTCTTCATTTGCTGTAGGTCCATATTTGTCATACAGTATGTATAGATGAGATTGTTTTGCAACGTAATCCTTAGGATAATTAAGTCAAGTCATCTCTAAGTAGATTCATTTTCTCCTGCTTACGTATTTTCATTCGGTTTTTGGGAGCTTTCAAAGCCTCTTATGGCGCTAAAGTTAAGTAAACATTACTATCCTGGGCTCTTCAGAGCTGAGACTTGCTAGAAATTTTGGGATAATGAGGAATAATGTATTGTAGCTATGTCCTTCCACTGAGATCCTGTTTCATAACAGACTTCAATTTTGGACAGTGAAACAGCAAAGAGCATGGCAGAGGAAATGGATAACTGAATTTTCTTTATCTGGGCAAAAGCTTCTCTGTCTAAAATGTTGACAATATTAAGGTCAAAATAGCTTTATCCTCATGATTCCTATTATATACTTCTTCTATCTTCTAAATCTCCTCCGAATCACATTGTAATCCACTTATCTGCATGGCAGCCATCTTATCCAGGAGCTTTATTTCCCATAAAATGAGGACTTTTTTTGTTTCTTCTTCTTCTTCTTCTTCTTCTTTTTTTTTTTTTTTTTCTTTTCCCTTTCT
>VXAB01006289.1:56918-231706 GCA_013399175.1 Odontophorus gujanensis
CAAGTATAATTAAATCAAGAGATTCATCATTTTTGCCTGCGTCTGCACTCCTGCTTAAACATTGTCTGCATGCCACTATGTAATTAAGCACCTAACTGCCAAACTCTCTTTCTGAATCCAGCATTTCTCTTTTTATCTCTCACTCTCACCCGTCCTGACTTGCATGTTAATATCAGATTGGAAAATGGCAAAGAACCAGTGTCTGCTCTCAAAGAAGTCAGCGGCAAAACTCCCACTGGCTCCAAGGCTTACTTCCCACATGAGTACATGCTTACCTGCTCATAGTTTCATAGTAAAGAGAAGTATTTTCTTTAAAACTCAATTATGTCTAATTTAAAGAAAACAAAAAGGCAATCATGGGAAAGTCTTTGCTGCATCTCAGTGCATGCTATCTTTAATAAAAGATTAAGATCCATTAACCCAGGAGTTGTCAAATCTCATCCACAATAACAGTGCTTACTGCTAAAGCTGGCTTATAAAGTGTGGGAGGACAGATAAACTGTCTTTTCCCCTGGGCTCTCTCTTATTCTTTTTCCTTTCCTTTTCAAACGACCCTCCCCAAATAATAGAACTCAGTGTTTTATGTTTCAAATGTACCATATGGCATGACGTGAGCGCAGTTTAATTACATATTAGCATATTCTTACAACAAGAGTTGGCTGTTTAAAGCAGCTTGACAAAACATCAATAAAAATATATGCATGAACACTTTTGGACTAAATCTGTTTTTGTTATTATGAACACTTTCTTTCAAAATAGTGAATGTGTGACAATTCACAGCATGATACTGTGAAACAGCAAATAACAACAACTAGATCATCCTTCTCCTGGTTGGAATTTTAACTGTTATACTAAGGATCAGATAAATAAACAAATGACAGCAACTCTCAGCACTCTATAATCATATGGTTGTAACTCTTTTTTCCAAATTTTAAGGTAAAAAACAGTAAAGTTGATGATATGGTCAGTATTCCTTTAAATTACAACTAGGGAAATTTGCTGGTCAAGATTTACCCTGCTTTCTGTCTCATTAAGAATGCTTCTTTACTGATATATTTAACCACCCTTGTGCTGTCCTCAGCACTTGGGAATGATCAATGGGATCATTTGGTTTCTAAAAAAGAAGGAAGCAATTAGCAGCAAATTTATATGAAAGATTTCTCTGAATGTGAACCTTCTCCTACACTCTGTCTTCTCTTCTATTATTTCCTCTACTGTCGAGGAAACATCACAGTTTAAAATGCTGTTTAGACAGAACGAACTAAAAAGTACCAGAACAGACTGCCTATACAACGTCTGCTGCCCTCAGATGGTACTGAAGATGTACATCCCCTTGATGGTTGAAAAACAGTTTGGGCATGTTGTGCAAATATTTATATATGTGTTTCATGGAATTACTTCTGCTGATGATTGCTCACACATTGTTTGAAGGCTCAGACCCAACATTTGTTAAGTGGTCCAGCTCTTTCCTGTACTGACATTTCAACTCCCCAGTGCTCAATGAATTAGGGGCATTCTCCTAACATGCTCCTGCAATCCTTTATCAGTGACATTTTCCTCACAGTTTGTCTTGAATTGTTTTTATTTTACTTCCCATGGGTAAAATTCTTGACTCTCTATGGTCTGGACAAAGCCTGTGCACCCCTGAAGCTTACAGAAGAGTGATTATGTGGAATTCATACGGTGCATTGGCCTGGTGCTGGCTCCATGTGCATGGACAAATGGCATCCATGTCCAATTGTTAGTCTCCCCAGAATGCTCTCTACAGTGATAAAGACAGCTCATGTTTCATGGCGATCGGTGGGCCAGAAACATCTGATCAGACTTTTCCCATCATTTGTTCCAGCCACCCTAGGACTGAATGTTATCTTCAGAGAATTTTTTAAACATATAAAAGGAGCATTCAAGAGTTTGCCAGTAAAAAGTATATCTAATTCAATTTGTGGGATAATTTCCATCTTAAGCCTGATTTTAGCCCTGGCTAATTTTCTGAAAGCAAAATAAAAGCTACTATTTTTCACATGAGATATACAAAAATAGCATGTTTTCTACTGGAAAGTTGTGTGGGAAGAGGGACATTGATATTGGAAGGAGTAATCAGATCAGGAATAATACTAAAAAATCAGTTTAAGGTGATCTCTTTGATAGATGACATTGGTCCTAGTTTCAAAAGTTTGTCATTTAAAACTCATTTCTTGTCTTGATCCTCTGTATGACTAATATAATGCACTAATTCTCCCACACCAGAAGTCTACTGAAGAGCAATCTTCTATTCTTTCCATTTGTGCTTGGGGATACTGTCCTTCCACATGGCCCATGTGTGATTTTATGTGCAGGGGTAAAGGCAGCTTGTCAGACAGGAACTGAGCTGATCTGAAACAACAAGGCTGGGGCCCTGCCTCTACTGGCAGAAAAAAAAAAAAGAGGAGAAGAAAGCAGAACCTGGAGGAGCAACACTTGGAGCCCTTGTGACAGAGCTTCCTGGTGGCTTTGGTCTTACCCTTTTGTCCATTCCCTTCTGGAGCAACAGCCAGCCTGAGCTCTGGCACTAATGGTAGGCAGTGGAGATGCTGCAGAAGCTCTGCTGTTTGCTTTGAGTTGGATTAGAAACAGATATGGGAACCATGCAGAGAGCATCATATCTCCATGGATAAAGAGTGTGCTTGAGCATGTTCCCAAATCCAGGGTATGCTCACTGTTCTCTTCTGGGTAGTAAAGGTAGGATCCCTAGAGCTATTGATGCATCATAGCTGTGCAGACAGCCTCCAGCCTCATCTGCTGCCCATGTGAGCACGGTGGTGTCAATGCAGGTTATTCTTTAAGGACTTCAATACCAAAACTACTACATTCTCCAAGCAATTTGACGTATTCTCTCTTTCCCTTCTTATCAGGGAAGAGAAAACTCTGGAGTACACTTGATGTCTTTGGACAGGTTGAAGCGCTAGTTGAACCATGTTTATCAACCAGTCACATTACTAGTAGTTTAATTAAATAAAGTTTTATATGAGGGCAACTTTGAAAATGAGCTGTGCATTTTAGCTTGGGTACCAGTAAGGTGTATTTGAAGTGTAAAGTGGGATTTTAGTTTTACAACGCATTTCTGAGACTTCTGCTTAAGACTGCAGGAATCTTACAATGTCCATTTTTACTGAAGGGTAGTAGGGGCACCTAAATCTGAACCAGAAAACACAATTTAGAACTGAAGCAAAACCAGTTGCTTTCTACCTGAGAGTTTGCAAGTGAAATGCCTCAACTCCTGGAAACACAGATGAACTTAGTTTTGAATTTCTGTCTTGGACCACTTTCTTTCTAAATGGTTCTTTTGGTAATGTAAGTTATTTGGGGAGTACAGATCCAATAATGCTGAGTTATAGACCATACATTTAACTCCTGAACTCTCAAACAAAGCCATAAATGTGCATTCCATACTCCCCAGACAAAAATAAACAGCGCCTGCTATTTCTAATCCATTCCTCCTCTCCCTGGGTGCTGATTAGATTGCGTATCCTGAAAGGGAGGAATTCAGGCTTTTCTTAAGTTATTTCTTAGAGGTTCATTTGCGATTCAATGCAAATGTTTTGTAGATTTGGAAGATATATGGAACAGCTGTTCCTTCTACATATGACAACTTTTTTCTAAAAAAACCCACCAAAACAACTTCAGAACCATTCAGATGCCACTGAATGCTGTGGCCTTCCTAAAGCCCAAAGAACATCTTCTCATTCCAGAATCTCAGATAGGGGGTGATTTTGACCATCACTTATCTGACACTAATTCCATGTTTAAGAAACTGAGAGCTGCTATGTTTTTATCTCCTCTCCTAAAAAAAAGCAAAAGACATTTCCTGGGTCAAAACAAAATATCTTGTAATGAATTCTGATAAGCACAGCGTAACCAGATAAATTTAAAGGCTTTAGAAGTAATTCTAGTATCAGTGTTTAAAATAAAGTAACACATAAGAATGTTTCCACAGAAAAACAATTTCAGCATGTGATTCATCTGAACCCGTGCTCCTGGCAACTGCCTGTGTTTTCCCCTTAGATGTTACAATATTGCTTCAAACCCAAGTGGCTAACACCAAGCTCTCTGTTTTTTGCTTTGTACTGTTGTCAGACTCTTCAGATGCTAAATAGCGTCCCACTGCCTAATCCCTAATCTGCACTGAAATCCAGAGTAGCCATTTCAGGTTTGATGCTTGTGGGTCATTTTTAACCTGGTAAGGCTGGGTGGTGCCTCCAAAGCCATCTTTCTCTTAGATTATCAGCAGATTGCCACATTAATAATACAAAGGACATTTTATAAAGGCCGAATGCTTCCAGCTACCAGATGGTAAATGAGCTTTACTCTTGGTGATCTGCCTAACTTATGGACAATGATCATTTTGACTTTTCCTCGTTGGAACCAATGTATGCCAGACTGAAGGACAAAAGCATGACACAGCATTAACTGCCATTAAACAATTATATGGATTAACATAATTGAATATGTCACAGGAGTGAGAAAAATCTCAGTCTGATATGTTAAATGTACATAGGCCTTAATCTCTACTTATTTCATACTTCCTTTCTGAATAGACTTTCAGGGTCAAAAAATGTTAGAATTAGTGACATTTAAATGCATGCATTGGTAATACAGGAGCACTAGAAAAGAGCATGCAAAACATTGGCAGGAAATGAATGGTTAAGAGGTGCTCTAAAGCAATGTAAAACATAAAGATTTGTAAATACAGGTTGTAGTAATGGTAGCTCTGTTTCATCCTAAAGGATGGAACATGATGGAACAAAGAAAGAGTTAAGAGCAAGACAGATTTGTGTTTTCAGTCCCAGATAGATTAAACTGATTTGCAACAGCTTTCTTTCAGACACCTCTCTCTTCTTTGAAGGAGCAGAATGATATGGTTTGGTAAGTAACAGCATGCATTGATATGACCTACCTGAGATGTTAATCTGATGCTATTGTTTCTTCTAAAATCACAATAGTTAGCTGATGTAATTGTTGATAACAACTTATTTCCTCCAAATGTAGCCTGTTCTGATGAATTACTTTCTGTGAAACTGCATTTGAAGTTTAAGATATTGACACTATTACGCTGTTAGGACCTCTGAGACTGAAAACAATTGGAGACTGTTCCAACTTCTACTGATTTATTTTGCTGTTGATTAGTGACTGATTAAAAGATCTGTTTGAACATTATGACAAAATCACCTAATTTCTGGCTTTACAGCAGCACAAACAGAGGGAGACCAGCCTCTGAATTGCATCAAGAACTTGGGGGTTGGATTCTTTCTTGGATGACATAACAGCAGCCTACTGAAAGCAGCTAGCTACTCCAGACTATATGCTCTTTGCCTGTGACGATGTTCTTCCTCATTTCATCTCTGTTTTCAACCAGGGAAATTTCCCTTCCTCTCAAGGGAATTAGAATAAAATTTTATTTATTTATTTATTTATTTTTAATTTAAGATTTTAATTCTATTTTATTTTTTGAGAGAAGAAACTCAAAGTAGAAGGAGCTGCATGTATCATACTACCATTTTGGTGTGGTCTATATTGTGCTGGCAGCTTGTGAGATCTTTTTCCAGGTGTCTCCTGAAGCAGCTCTGTTATCTAAAAAACAATTATGAAAATAAAGGATATTAGAACTTACTGATATGGAACCAGGAAAGCTCAGTCTCCATGCTTCCTTCTCTCAGAAGCACTGAGAGACACTGCTTATATGAACTCCTCTGAGCTCTACAGTTATTTGTGTTCAGAAGAATTAAAGAAACAAAACAAAGGCTGAACTTCAGGAAATGCTTTTTTCACTGTGCAGGTGACAGTTGCACAGAAGCTGTGGGGTCTCTTTCTTGGAGATCTCCAAAAGCCACCTGGACATGGGCCTGGGCACCCTACTCTGCATGTCTCTGCTGTAGCTCAGGTTGGACAGATGGACCAGAAGTCCCCGCCAACCTCAGCCATTTCATGAGAAGATTTTGGCACAAGTATACTTTTTTTATACAGATCTAATTTAAGATTCCAGTACTACCTTACAAAATCACCTTCAGTTTGAGGACTACCAATCATTTTAATCTGAAAATTATTTTATCTTCATTGTAAGCCGAGTGTTTAACCTTTCATGTTAAGTAATAAATGTCTCTTGCACAGAGAATGCAAAAATCTGGGACCTTAATGTTTCTTACACAAACAGTGTTTTTTATTTAGTCTTTGAGTGTTGTTGTGTTAGTGCTCATGTACTATGGTGGAATCATACACATCATTTTTAAGAAAGGGAGAAAGGATGACCTGGGGAACTACAGGTCGGTGAGCAGATCCTCCTGGTTACCATGTTAAGGCACACAAATATGCGATCAGAGACAGCCAGCATGGCTCCACCAAGGGCAGATCTTGCCTGACCAATCTGGTGGCCTTCTATAATGGAGTGACAGGATCAGTGGAGAGGGGAAGGACAACAGATATCATCAACCTGGACTTCTGCAAAGCCTTTGATGTGATCCCTCACCACATCCTTCTCTCTAAGTTGGAGAGGTATGGATTTGAAAGATGGATTGTTTGATGGATTAAGAACTCGTTGGCTGGTTATAGGCGAAGGGTTGTGATCAACAGTTCTATATCTGGGTGGAGGCTGGTCATGAGTGGGGTCCCCTGAGGGTCAGTCTTGGGACTGGTGCTCTTTAACATCTTCATCAAAGTGATAGATGATGGAATCAAGTGCACCCTCAGCAAGTTTGCGGATGACGCCAAGCAGAGCAGTGCAGTCGATGCACTGGAGGGCAGGGAAGCCATCCAGAAGGGCCTGGACTGGCTGGAGAAGTGTGTCTATGTGAACCTAATGAGGTTCAACAAGGCCAAGTGCAAGGTATTACGTTTGAGCTGCAGCAATCCCAGGTACTTATACAGCCTGGGGGAAGAACTCCGGGAGAGAAGCCCTATGGAAAATGACTTAGGGGTTCTGGTGGATGAGAAGCTGGACATGAGTCAGCAGTGTGTGCTTGCAGCCCTGAGGGCCAATTATATCCTGGGCTGCATTAAGAAAGGGGCGGCCAGCAGGGAGAGGGAGGTGATTATCCCCCTCTACTCAGCTCTTGTGAGGCCCCATCTGAGTACTGCATTGAGGCCTGGGGCCCCCAGTACAAGAAAGACACAGAGCTCTTAGAACACGTGCTAGAGGAGAACCACTAAAATGATCAGAGGGCTGGAGCACCTCTCCTATGAGGAAAGGTTGAGGGAACTGGGCTTGTTTAGCTTGGAGGAGAGAAGGCTCCAAGGAGACCTCATTGTGGCCTTCCTGTTCAAGGGAGTGTATAAACAGGACTTTGACATCCTTTTCAACCCAGCTCATTCTATGATTCTAAGATCATTCAGATCAGGGTAGATGTTGGCACTGTAATCAATTCAATTTATCATCCAAATAGCTTTTATGTCTCTTAGATCCAGAAGAGTCACTGTGGTATCACAAACACTGACCTCACTGATAGGTAGACTCTGGAACTTACGTTAGCTTTTCTATACAAGTACACTGAGAAAACATATATTCAAAGAAAAATTATAATAATAATTTGCATGGGATAAGAACATGAAAAAATCTGGGTACATGTACAACAGAAGACTTGATTTGAGCTGGTCTTAGCTTCTTCCATGTTTTCTACTTACTGCGCTCCAACTGATGCAGCCAAATGCTGACAGAAGCGTTCACACAGCTCAAAATTAGTCTTGTTCTTTCTTCTTCATAATCCAGAGGATGAACAGAATAATTATAAAGGCTTAATCCTGTGGAACTGTACTCTATTAGATTCCAGCATCAGGAGATAGCTGGGAAAAATTCCCATATTGACATGAGAAGAGTGTAAAAGCATGAGTTTTATTAATTCAATCTAATTACATTATCCACTCCTTATCTGTGCAGTTAGTCAAAATCACTCTTATGCTCCACAAAGAGTCTTCATAAAATCCAAGTACTAGAGGAGAGGTGTTGTTTGACAAGATGCAGTTTATGACAGAAAATGATTTCCTTTCCTTGAAAAGGATGTCATTGTGGTCATGTTCAGAGATGATTAATTGTAATTATTGTGTTTGTTTCACTTAATTCCTCCTCGATGGGCTCACTGGATTTCTGCTACCTAAGTGTGTGTACGAATGCACTTTTTACTGGACCTCTCACGTAAATATGAATGATGTGAAATTTGTATGGATCTGTTTGGAAATGGTAGCCAGCTTTGCTGAAATGCAGAATATCACCCAGCTGGCACAGGGAAAGCAAATGACACTCAAGCTTTAGAGTCTTTGCAAGTATGCTAGAAAACCATTTCCTTTACATTTTTTAATGTTTCACAGTATTGCCTCTAATCATAACTAGCGCTTACTTGTGCCTAATGGTGCAAATATCATGTATGATGGCATTTTATCTGAGGTAGCATAAAAACAGTGCAAGAAATCATTAGAGAAAACTCTAAGCAAATGTGAAAAATCAGCAAAGTTTAAAATGAAATGTTCTCTCTTGATTTCATACATTCCTGACATAATAATACTGTAGCATATCATTATCATTAGTTGTGCTGCTTGAATTAATGTTATATAAACCAGTTGGTTCTGTCCTCGTGTTAGAAGCCCTTCCTTGCAGTCTGATTCCACCACAGCTGTCTGAGCTGCACTTTGATACGAAGCCCCAGAATGAAAGACAATATATCTAACCACCAGCTTGACCCTTTCTTCAGTTTGGGTGTGGGTTCACTGCACGAATAGTTGGAGAGAAAACCTGCATTTTCACAGCTTTTCAAACAGAGGCCAAGAACGGCAGGAAATAGAGAAGTCTATAACAGGTGACATATGGGCTCCCTGAAGGAGCTGAAAGCTGAGTTTCAGACACAATACCTGAGTGTCATCTTCAAAACAGCAGATCAAGCTGGGAAATGAAATATTTAATCATTAGGACTACATTTTTTTTTCTCGGTAGTGTTGATCTCTCACTTTAAGTTGAAATATTTGCAGGGAGCCACTGGTTAAGATTGTGGTTTTGTACATCAATTTCAGCCTTTGCAAACCATGGTTGAAAGAATAATGTAGTAGCTAAACTGCCTTTTCCCCTCTTCTCTTTTTGCTCTTCCCCACTCAAAATTATGAGGAATTTGTTCTTGTACCTATAACGCTGTTTCATTCTATTCAATCATTTCAAATAACTAATTTGAGCTCAGATCTGAGATCCTTATCTTTGGACAATAATCCATAGCCCCTCTCCATACAACCATTTCAAAGTTAATCTTGCTTGTTCAATAAAAGTTTAATACCCTCATAAATGTAAGAAGGTGTATATTCCTAGAAAAAAAAAAATAGACAAGGAAAAAAATCTCACAGATCAACACCCAAAAGGGTATAATGCTTTTAAATTACAGATATTACTTTATGCATTGTCAGTGTGTCAAGACAGTTCTGAGGATGGACACTGATTTATACACAGATAAAAATATGTAGGACTTGTACAGGATATTAATACTCCGTGTCACTCCTCTGTACATGAAGACCATGCATGTGCATGGATTCCCACTCAACGTGCACCACACGCACTTGGAAAGCACCACTTGGTATAGCGTTAAGTTTGTTTCTGAAAGAACACTGCATTATTATGTTTCAAAATAGTTTTCTCACATTTCAGTGCATGTGCTGCACTTAGTGAACCTGCCAGTTGAAGCAGAACTGGGCAGTGAGATGCTGGTAGTGGCCTCTCAGAATTAGACCAAGAAACTGGCTGTAATGATCAGCCTTCCAAGCCTTGTACTTACAGTATAAGCACATACACAGCACAAGTGGTCAGGAAGAAAATGTCAGAGTCTGTTGGATTCATACTTTTGATGTATATACACATATATTTCCAGTTACTCATTTCTATTTCACAGCTTAGAACTGCATGGAATGGAGAGCGCTGAAGTAAACTGAGCCATGACTTCTGATGTAGATATCCTTGAAATGTAAAAACTACAGTTTTAAATGACATCTGTAGTCCATGTGAGGCAAGAGTATATTCAAAAAAAGCAAAGCTCTATTAATCATCTCTTTGTTTTGCAGGGAAATTTTATATCAAACAACAAAGTCATTTTCCTTTTGCGATAACAATATCCACAACAAAGTTTTCAGAGTTGGAAGTGCTGGAGAATGAGACAGAATCTTCAAATAAAATTCCTTCCTACACTCTTTCTGCTGAAATAAACTTTAATGCTGTATAGGAAACACTTGCACCATATCAATACCCTGTTATACTCACAGGCATTCTCTCAAAAGGAAAACCAACAGCGCAATGCAAATTTTTATGCACTTAAGTGATGTGTGCTCGGAATAGTGATTGGCCCCCTGTGGTATAGAGAAAAAAATGAAAATCTTTGCTAATTAGACACCTTTATAATAAGGAAATTTAATGGTTACTGTTACTCAATCAAGAATGAGAATTTCTTATATTACAAAGAGCTATTCTTCACTATTATGCCAGAGCAACCACTAATTTTATTTTCTGATCAATAGCTTGTATGTTGAGTTAATAAATGTGAAATGTTAGTGCAGTATCAAACAGCAATCTAGGCCTCTGGATCCTAGTAACATCCCTTTTAATCAGCACGCTCTGCAGTGATATATAGGGCTATCTATAGGGACAGATGAATCATACAATGTGGAGAGCTGCTGTTAGCTCTCATAATAATTCCAAGCTGGACAGGCATCTCAAAAGAGGAGCAGACCATCTATGTTATTTTATCCTGTTTGTCGAATAAAACCTGTGTAATTGTGAAACTTCTTTTCTCAAGAGATACAGTGCATATTTATTCTCTGTCTCAGACCAGTTGAGCTAATAATGATTGCAATCAATAAGAAAGTCTTTCATTGGTATAGTTTTCTAATAGACACTTTAAGGGTCTCCAGCTCTCAGATGAACCCACTTATATCCTGTGGGTAATGTACCAGAGACATCTTGTGAAAATTACTTAGAGAAGTTAACACTTATTTTCATTTGAAGCTTGTGAAAACCCTGCAAGATCAAGGGAAAGAAAAAATGTTTTTATCGCTGTGCTAGAATGGCAACTAGCAGATTAAATTTTCAAAGGCCTCTCTTCACAGACTCCAAAATTGCATGAGGAATGGCCACACGTCATCCTTCACATGTATCTCAACACAAAAACATGAGTTTTACACAGGCCAAAAACATCATATGAAAAACAGGCATGCAACACTGCATGAAAAGTTAAGTGAACACATTTGAAAATTTCCACCTAATTATCTAGTTCTGCAGTGCTTGCAAATGGACTCATTGCCAAGGTATATTTATGGGACACGTGAAAGTCATTGTTACTCTCTTTTTATTCCTTTTGTCTGCTTTAGTAATTTGGGTGCTCTAACATTTTCCATATGGAGGTGAAGGCAGCAGAAGGCCTCAATGCGAGGCCCTGGGAGTGCTCATAGCTCTCCTGGGCAGCCAGGTTCCTCCTTGCTGTGTACTGGAGATAAAACAAATAGATGTAATGGTTTCATGGTGCCACAACACTGACAGCTTTCCTGACGATGCTCTGATTCCTGTTATGTCCTATTTTTTTATGTAGAGCCCCAGGCAGTAGGCTTAAGAGAATGTTGGCTTTTCTTTGAAGAAAACGAGTTTCCAGTCCTCTTCTTTGTGAAGGAAAGCTTCAAGTTGTAACTGAGATGCATACATTTAAGCATATGGATTAAGACTAAAAGTTTCGTTTAAAAATACCGCAAGTTCTAAATGGAGCACCTTATTTTTCAAAGAGCTGGGGCTGTTCAGCCTGGAGGAGAGAAAGCTCCAGGGAGACCAGACAGTGGCCTTTCAGTATCTAAATGGGGGTCTGTGAGAAAGAAGGGAACAGACTCTTAAAAGAGGGAAGATTTAGCCTGGATATAAGGAAGAAGTTTTTTACAATAAAGGTGGCAACGCACTGGAACAGGTTGTCCAGATAGGTGCTAGAAGCCCCATCCATGGAGGCACTCAAGGTCAGGTTGGATGGAGCTCTGAGCAACCTCATCAGGCTGTAGGTGTCCCTGTTCATTGCAATGGAGCTGACCTTTAATTGTCCCTTCCAACTCAAACGATTCTATGGTTCCACGATTTTTCAGGTTTAACTCTTGATTTTGGAATTATATGCAATAGTGATATCAGAAGTTTTAAAAGCATGTCGTTACTATTACCTTGCTATTATTTTTATTAATAATGGCATTTCTATTGCAGTGTTTATACTGGTGCCTGAAGGTCAGCCAAATTGAAGTTTGCTCAAATAAAATTTTATTTAAACAGTTGCAAATTGTGATCTTTCTGAAATATATTAAAAAGATATTATCTAGGATTTCTCTTGTAAAACCTTGTCATTTTGTAGTGAAAGATGAAAGCAAAAAAATCTTGATAAATGAAGCCAAAGGTGCAGACACGAACGTGTTGTGAATGCTTTTTCCCTTACTGTATGGAAAAAAATAAAAAACATCTTACATTCTTCAAGCAGAGGTCTTGTCTTTGCAGAACTAGCCATTGTAAAGCCATTTACAGTGTTTCCCTTCAAATTATAAGCATGTGTTTCAGGTTCAGAGGGAGGGCACATGCTTTGCTGTGTACAGATAGCATGTGATGACTATGATGATTTGCATGGAAGGATTCAAATTCAACTGAAATGTTTTGCTGATATAAATCCCACAGAGATATTACATCATAACCCAGAACAAGTTAGATGGAAACAGAATTACTCTGAATCTTTACTGTTATTTTCCTAACCTGCCTAAGTAGACAGAAAAGCTGTTTAGGAGAGTGAATATTCTATGTTAAACGCAGGCAATGTAAAGGTTGAATATGCTCATAAGCAGAGGTAGAGATTTTCAGAAAACTGAATACAAAATAGATTCTAAGTATAATAATAATAATAATAATAAATTCGGATTGGCTATGCAAAATGAATCTTCACAAGAAAAAAAAGCAAAAATTCCTGGTTATTAACCCACTTAATAATTATACTGATCTCCAGTGGAGTTGTACAGGCATTTATTACAACTTTGTGACCAGATATGCCATAGACCACCATGATAGCCACTCTGTAGCACTCTTCCTTATACCCATTAGACCCACATTTTAAGGTCTAATACCAAACTGAAATGGAAGCCCTGGCTAAGACCTTACTGCTTTCTTACCTTTTCCATTAAGTCCTTCAAACACATCCACTTCTCACTACTGAGACAATGATATAGACAGCTTAGGCTCTCATTTTAGGCTCTCTGTATTTTATTATATGTGAGAACAATATCTGAATGCAATTAAGATACCAATTATGTGTGCTCCAAAGAAAAATGTTTTTCCTATTTTTACACTAAGACCGAGGTGATGAGACAACACACCAAGTATTAATTAGGCACTGATGTATAATTAGAAAGGGGTTTAACTGAAAAAGAAACCTATCTTTTATTAATGACTGCATTTTAACTATACCTAGAAATCTACTAGTAGTTCCTTTGAATGCTTATGTTCTTTACAAAGGAGCAAATAATCATTCAAACGTGACTTTTAATCATGGTGAAAAGTGTGGACAAATTTTCAGACCACTCTGAAATAAAAGCAATCTTACAGACAAGTCCCCAGAAGTGAGGATTTAGTGATTTTTGATCTGGAAAGAGCGTAGTCTGGGCTACTGAGGGATTTTGCCTGAGGGGATATCCCTCAAAGGAAGTTATCTTTTGGCTTCTGCGAGCAGGAATGTGGCATGTCAATTCTCTGTGTAGGGTTGCCAGCTCTCTGAGTGACTTCAACTTTACTGGGCTGTTCGTGAAACTAAGCGTGGTTGCTTCTGTCTCTAAATATTGAGTCAGAGACAGGGTGGAAAGAGTGTCACACCAGGTGAGGGTCAGGAGTTACTACACAACTTGTGACTGAGGCCAATGAAGATATCCAGCCAGCTCATATCCATGTTGTTATTTCTTAAGAGTAAGAATGAATAACTGCAGATTTTAAGCAAGTTGAGGAGAGCTCACTGAGTTGGGAAGATATTATAAGGAATCCTGTATGCTTCCATTGCAACCCCTCCTTATAGCCCAGCTTAGAGAGAAGGCAAATGATATTGCAGCACTTTCACTGCACATGATGAGGCTCCTCCCATTTCTCATCATATTTTATATCATGTTTACTTAAGGGCAGACATTCCTTCTTTGGAAAAAAAGCCCCGCCATTTAAAAGCCTGCCCTCCTGATGTGGTCACATCTGGGAATTCACAACAACATATTCTTACCACCATTTTAAAGACAGTGCCAAGGTTAAATTTCCAAAAGTAACATTTGGGAAATGAACAAGAAAAACATTTTTTTTTTCTGTAACATCTGGAAGGAAATGGTGATCAACCATTACAATTAGTCTATCAGAAAATGTGGTACTTCGTGTGGAGAAGCAAATTTCTTCTGCCCTAATCTTTTGATACATTTGTAGGAAAATATTTACAGTGAAAATACTGCCTATTCAGTAAACTGTAATTTCACAAAAAGAACAAAGCTGCTGCAATTATTTTCCAATGAAGTAATTCTGTGGATTATTTAGTAGGTGGCACGTTGACCTTCAGCCACTGGATAGTTCTATGTGTGTTAAGGTCGCTGCCCTTAAAATATAACATTTACCTGCTGAGAATTACATTATACTATTTATGAAACCATAAAATTTCAATAGCCAAACTCAGCAAGATTTTATTGCTCTCTCCACTTATAATTGTGCAAATGCTGACTCATCAGTCCATAATCATCCCTCACCAACGAACTGCTTTACTAAAATTTTTGAAGAGACTGGTTTTCTTATAATTCCTGCAAGCATTACTCTCAGATGCAAGACCCTCACTCAAAAGGTTATAGTTAATTACAGTTCAGATTAACAGTAGGGGTATATCCATGCAACAAACTGTTCACTGCCTTTTTCATCAGAAATACGTATGATGGCTGCTTCCAAAGCAATGCCTCCAATTTCATAATGTCAACCAGTGATGTCAGAAGCAGATGTTGGTGGTATGGCAGTAAAGGTTGAACCTTCCCACCAATATTCCATTACATGTTGTTCCTGTGTGACAGATGGCAGCAGAGGAGCAGTCTGACAAAATGGTGTCTGATATGAAAGTGTGGATGAATCGAAGGTGTCATTAAATTCTTCCATGCAGAAAAAATGGCACCCACTGATATTTGTCGATGCTTGCTGAACATTTATGGAGACCAAACAGTGGATGTGAGCACAGTGAGGCAGTAAATAGTGCATTTCATCGGGGGTGATAGTAAAAGTGGATCACTTCCACTGGTGCAGATTTTGATGAGTGTGGCATGCAGGCTCCTGTCCATCACTGGCACAGCTAATACTGGTGATTATGTTACAAAATAGTGTTCTGTAGCTAGGAACTTGCTCTATCAAATAGTGTTAGTATGCTCTTAGTTGTTGCTGTAGTTTCCATAAAAATAAATGGGAGGCATTACTTTTGGAGCAACCTGTGTATATTTTAGTAACATGAAGATAAATTAAAATTCATTACTATGAAAAAAAAGTTACAGATATTTTAACAATCAATTCACCTTTTATCTAAGATGTAGTAAAATAAACATTCCCTTAAAGATAAATACAGTTTCCTATGTTTTTCCTCATTTCCTACTACAAAATGCTTTGTAAAATGTTCTCATCTGCCTGACAACTTTTCTCTTTTAAATCTTGTAGCAACAGAAATCTTCCACTATGATTTGCAATATTTCTTAAGGAACTAAACATCTCTGAAGTCCAACATTTTCCTTTTTCTTCCCTTCAGTGCTTAGTGCAGAAACAGGAGAGAAATCTTTGCTTTTGTAATAGCTATAGTTTTAGCTCTGTATTAATGAAGGACTGTAGTCAAGTCATGCTTCAGGGTTTTAGTGAATTAGTTGCAAGGATCAGAAAAGAAACCCAGCACTATGGTATGCAACTGGAATTTGGACCCTTCTCCCTGTCCCCTGCCCCTGTTCAGGCATTTGCTCTGGTGACAGCTGGGTTGGGATGCTAGAAAGGATGGCACAGCACTCTGAGCCTCCTTTACAAGATGTTTCCTGGTTCATAGTGTTGTGACTTCGACAAATGAGTGGCCAAAGTTGGAATGAGGGAAGATCTGGCAGAAACATCGTTGTTTTTTTTTTTTTTCCCAACATAGAATATAGGTCACCTGTCAGAACAATCTGATTCAAACAAATTCCCTGCCCTTCAGCAAGACGAACAGTTATGCTGAAGAGTATGGCCATATCTGCAGAGTTGTAAATTAGTGCTCCTCAGCAGATAAATGGTTGGATAGTTCACCATAAATACCTCAGAATACCTGTTTTCTACTTACGGGGTACAATCAGCGTATGACTGATGAACTGAAATCCTTCAGATTCACCTAAGCCATTGGACTCAATCTGTCAACAACTGTACTAAACTGCTTGGCTTGAGCTCTGCAAAAGGTCAGGCTGAACAATGCAAAAAATCCCCCACAGCAAGAAGCTCTGAATTGGGGGGATTTGTGCAATAGAATTTTAATCCCTCATTTATATTTTTGCAAGGGAAGAAAAATATTGTCAGAGGGACCAAAGAAAAGCCACAGTAGAACTCAGCATGTATATTGTAGTTAATCTGGGATCCTGGCTTCAAGAACTCCTGATGTCAGAGCGTGGGCTTCCCTTTCCCTCTTTTTTTTTGGAAGTAGGGCATGTCATTGTTGCACTTGATTAGGTTATCATGCCAGATAAGTTACTAAATGCAAGTAAGGGTTGGTTATTACTTTAGAAAATGATACTAACCTTTTTAGATGATTTCTCAAACTCCTCCATCCCCTAACCTTCTCTTGATGAAGGGAAAGTGGTATTTGACTTTTATAATTCTCTTGCCAAAATCGGTCTGAAAAGCAAATATTCTTTGTTCTATTCCCCCACAAAGTGACTAATGTTTCTGTGGTACTGGCTTGGGCACATGGTTCAGCTAAAACAAAAGGAATTTTATTTGAATCATAGCTACATCTGAAGTGCTAAGTGGTGCCTAAAGGAGAAAAAAGAAGATGGACAATGAAAATGGGGTCAGATTCTCAGCAAGTAAAGTTGTCATATTCTCACTGCTTTTGAGTGAACTTGCACCAGCTGAAGATTCAAACCATGCATTAAAAATGCTGGGAAAGCCAGTTTATTAGTCATCTCAGGTAAATGGAAAGAATGCTCAGAAATGAAAGGCAACACCCTTTATTTGACTTCTTCAAAACATTTTGAGTCTTTATTGTTAATAAGATTAAAAAGGAGATGAGCAATAAAGATATTGGAGAGGAGTTTATTATGAGAAAAAGTACACTTCAGGAAGAGTGCTCTCCCACCACTTAGCCTGAAAGTTTGTGTACACATCCTTCCATTCAGATTTTTTTATTGCTGTTTGCCTAGAAAAAAAGTCACTGTTAAAAGAATGTGAGCAGGAGTGCTTTGCCTCCCCTCTCCAGGTTACTCTTGGTGCACTGATCTACGTATTTCCCAGAACTGTGTAATTTTCTGCCAGTCATGATTGCAGACCCTTCAGTGGGTGAAACCTAATACTTCCTTGAAAATAAAGCAAGTCATCTGACAAACAGTATTCCTCTTGCCTTTTGTGGGCCATTCAGCGACTTTATTTTACTGAAGGAACAAGGGGAAGTTTATAATAGGATCAGTTTTGTTTGCAATTTGTTTCTAATAGATGCCAATAAGCCGGTTAACTAGGCTCTAGTTAATGGAAATTTTATTGTTTTTCCCCCTGCAGTGCACATGACCTTTTCTTACAAGAGTTTGTGATTCTTGAAAACATGTATCTGCTGCCTTGCCTCGGGGTCTGCTTACAACAGCGGGGATATGACCATGGGCTCTTCTGAACTTGCTCACTGGCCCTCCTCTTTGAGCAGACCAAAATACTTTGATCATCCTGTCAGAGGCAAATTTACAGCAACATACTGGCTTTTGTTCCATGTGTATTTCTCCAAATATAATATCTCCCTCAAGAAATCAATGATAAGCTGTTAAACTAAAGAGCATGGTAACATCCACAGAGCAGTAAATTAATGGTCTTTTGTGGATAGATGGTTACAGATTTCATCATAAAAAATGGATAAAAGATTACATATCACACAGAGCGAAACTTTTAATAACTCAACATGACTTTTCTTAATGGGTTTTATTCATTTTAATCATTATAGTGTCAATGATGATTATAGCCTTATTAGATTCTGGTGATTGAGGAGCCTGTTTATGAGATATTGAAAATCTTACTCTGTTCAGAAGTGGAGTTGCAGTCTGTGTAGGTTTGATGTGTAACTTCACCTGCAGAAGTAGGGCTTGCCAGAAGAGTTTCAATTAATACTTTTACTAAATTGCTTCTGTCTATAGTGACCTAGGTCACAGATGACTTAAGGATTCCACAACAGCAGCTTCTCAAAACAGTAGATCAGAGACTGTATAAATCAAAGAGAGATGAGAAACTAAAGAAAATGAAGAAAATAAAAGGAGGTGGGGGTGGAATCCTGCGGCAAAAGGAACTGATTTGCTTTCCTCTCTAGCAGCCAAATAAGGATCCAGCCTAATATTATCACTCCATCTGAACTTTCATCCCTAGGGATGGAGCTTGCCACACAGACTTGAGCGTATGTGAACAGAATGATTAGAATGGCTCTTAATATTATCTGGAACACAAACAAAATCAGGTGCAACAATGCTGTGTGGTTATCCTTGAGGGATAATTACAGTGCCATTTTTGAAAAACTACTAAAAAAATGCTTATCTATGCTAATTTCCTTTAGCATGGACAAGAAGATGCAAGACCACCATTTTGAATTTGTTTGGTTCTTGTTTAAAGCTTGTTAAAGGAACTCTTTTCATGTGAAGGTACAGATCTGATCTAGAAACTACTAATTGAAAATGATGCCCTAAGCTCCTTTACCATTAAAACAGAATATTTTTTGTAGTCACACATAGCTTGCTCACTCTCTGTAGCACAAGTACCAACTTCTTCTTACAAATCCACAGTGAATTAATTAAAAAAGGTTTAGATCAGAATCATATAAATCTGTTCAAATCATCCTGAATTCATTCATTTTTTGGGTCCTGAAAATATGAGCAGTATGTCATACATATCCTTATGGCCTTCTCCCTTACCGTCAAATGTTCAGGATTCTCAGGCTAGCTGGGTTCTTGCAGAAGCTCACAGGACCCTGTCACAATTACTTCTACCAACTCTCAAGTGTTTCAGGAATGTAGAGCTCTTTCTGTACTGAAGGAATTGACAGTACATCTTCAGAGGTGCCCGTGTTCTCCTCCTCCTCACTGCTTTGCTGGGTATGTTCCAGGAGCAGCCATGGCCACATCTACAGTACCTTCACTTTGTTGTCTGACAGCTACTCTTGGGTACTGTTGTGACTCTTTCAGGAAAAAAAATAACTCTGGAATCTCTGCAAGTTTATCCTGAGCAAGGATTTCAGGATTTGTTCTGCTAAAAAATCAATAAAATCTTGCACTGCCGCTGTATCTATTCCTTTTTCCCTCTTTTCAGCTCTAAAGCAGTGCTAGCAGCATTTGAAGATGTAAAAGGCATCTCTGACAGAAAGAAATTATATTTCCTGTGTCCACTGGTGATAAAACGGTGAGTGTTGGACTTAAATTACAGTGAAGATGGTTTAGACTACACAACAGAACAAGGCATTATAGATGAGTAAGAGTACAGATAGTTAGGAATTTCTGTTGCTGCTGTATGGATGTTGTAGGAAACATCACCTCTGGAGGGAAGAACTAGACAATTTCCAGAGTTCCTTTTAGCCTCATTTTTGATGATTTCTAAGACTATCCTCACTGTTCACGTTTGTACTAGTTATTTATTAATTTCTTTATTATTACTATTTTGAAAGCTCCAGGTAGTCAACACCAAATGTGAGTTCTTTAAGATGAATTTTTAAAGGAGAACATTTTCTTTGCTGCCTGTTCATCACAAACTGGCTGTCAATACTTTCTTAGTTCACCGTATTTGTTAATGAATAACCATACTGCATCATAATTGTAGTTTAAAATTGCAAAAAAAAATCTCATCATTCTCAAGAAGTGGTGCCACAAAAAAAAAAGCTTGAGGAATCCAACATGAAAAATAATCTGTTAAAGGCTCTTCAGTGTAGTCTATATGAAGTTACATACAACAGCTTTGAGTATCTGTTTGTTGGTCTTGATTCACTCTTCTATTATGCTATTTGCATTGCAGATGCTCCCACTGCAGATCAAGACAATGAGTGAAATAGCATTTGCTATTTTCTTATGGATACCAAGGGCTGGCAGAAGATAAAATACAGACTTAAATCCCACTGATCCTCATATTCCTTTTCTGCATGCTCAGTGTCATGCATTGCTTTTGTCAGTCAAGGAAACGCCATTCTTGCTTTGCTGTATTAGGCAAAACATGTAGACAATCAAGGCAAGCAAAGAGGTTTCAGGATTATCATTTCTACAGATTGTTTGCTTGATTCCTCAGTTTATTGCAAAGTGTATTGGAAAGGTAACAAACATCTCAAAGAAGGGGGAGAAACAACAAAGAGTGTTTGGTTTAGAATGTCTGGGGATTTTTTTTTAATTAATGTGCCGATCACTTAGGGAGCTGCAGGGCAGGCTCAGTAGCTGGGACAACCCATATAAAGCTCACATGCTCCTGTTCCAGACACCTCCCTTTCCTCAGGGCAGGCTTATTAACTCAGAAATGGGAAACCAAGGTTCAAGGTAGTGCTGCACACTTAAAAGCAGAAATCTTGCCAGATTTGTTGGGAATTGGCCTCTCTCCATCCTGATATCTCTATTTGGGCTATTTGGGCCATTGTGCAGCTTCTTTGTTCATCCCAAGTCTTTTTCTCTCGTCTCTTTATTTCTGTTTCACTGGAAAGCTGTAACATGCTTTCAGAAAGAGCACCCAGAAAGGACCAGCATCCCCAAAAAGGGGAGTAAAGAGATTTTGATGCCCTAGGGCTTGTTGCACAGCTCCATCTAGATCTGTCTCACTCTGCTTGTGAGGCAGCACACTCCCTCCTCAGGCAGCAGGAGCTGGGTAGCAGTACTTTCCCCTGTGATTCTCTATTAATCAGAGAGCAGAGCAGGCTGCTCCAGGCCCAGATCACCAGTAAATTGCCCCCTGTGGTGTGCCAGGCTGGGGCTCGGGGCTCCCTGGCAGCCGGCTCTGCACTTCAGGCACAGCTGGGATGTGCAGGGGCCACCCAGGGAGACTCTCACTTCCTTATTCCCTGCGTGGGTGCATGGGGCAACCTTGCCCTGTACCAGCAGGAAACACTCAGCACACATACCAAAAGCACCAGGGCAGAACCTCACAAACCACAGTCTCTTTATGCTTCTGGGAAAGGCTGATAGCATTTAATAGAAAATAAATATCTCTCTGAACTCTCCTATCAAGATTCATAGGGATTTCCACAGACTGGGCTTCACAGGCAGACACGGAGGTGAACATGACTGCAGGAATCTTCAGAGCAGTGTGAAAAACAGCTATCTTCCTTACTGTAGCCATCTGCTGAGCTCCATCAAACATGCACTCACCTATTGAGTTTCCATCCCATCAAGCATTACGAGACACCATAAAACTTCACATCATCCCATCAGGTGGACCGAGCTACTCTAGTATGGATGTGCATTACTTTGGGATGTACAGGATTTGATCAAGCATGCTGCAGTCTGCACGTGTCACCAGCTGGTGACTATCCAAGGTGCACTGCAGCCTGTTCTGCACAATGGCTTCCTTTTCAGATGATGTAACAGGAGATTTGTAATGCAAACAAATAAATGATGATTTATCAAAGTGACTGATCAAAGCCATTAAGTTAATATAAAGCAGTATCAGTAGTAAATTGGAAGATTTAAAAAAAAAAGCACCAATTTATTTAGAGAGAGACACCAAAATATCTACTCTAAATATTTGCTTGTTTGTCTTTCATTAAGGTCAAACAGCCTAAGCTGTTTCTTGGAATTTGGCTGGTAGGTTCACCATCCCATCTTTTTTTTTTTTTTTCTTTTTTTGAGGTAATAACAAATTGTTTCTGCTCCATACCTTTGTCATATGTAATTGCCATTTTATTGTTCCCTAAGGTCAGTTTTACTAAGACTTTTAAAAAGCTGAATTTAAAATGACTAATGCCGATTAAAAGTAGGAATTTGAGGTTGCAAAGCCTATCACAGCCTTATGCCATTTCCTGTGGCTGTATTTTAGGGTAATTAAGAGCAGATCTCCTTGTAGTGTATCTTTGTAAAGTAGCTGCAAGTGCATTAAGGTGCAGGCCTACCTAGTAAATACTCACACTTATTTGTGAGATGGAAAGCTTTCCTTTAGTTTGTTTCTAAATACTTCTCCAGTTCTGCATGTGTGCCAGTAACAGTTCTTCTAGTTGGCTGTCATTAGAACTAATTTAAATCTCTTTCCCCAGAAAATAAAACCCAGGGACACCAGTATGTTATATGGCAGTGATGTAATCCTGCCACCTTACTCACCCAAGAAAATTTCTCGTGGAGGAGACAGTGTTGGTAGCATTTCTGTTCAGGGTGGGGCCTTTTGGTCTGAAGATTGCTTTCCAGATCTTCCTATCCAGATCTTCCTATCCAGCTGGAGAGGATTACTTTCAAACTAAAATTTTGGCAGCTTCCCTGGCTCTGCATCTTTGGAACACAGGGCTACTGGCTTACAAAGGTAGCAAGAGATTTAGAACATTTGAAACTCCTAAGCTGAGAAAAAGCAGGCTGTAAGTAAGCCTGATGGAGTTAATAAGCCTAGTTGCTGGGTGTGGAACTGCTAGCAAAGGTAACGAGTTCTACCTTTCGCAGAGCTTGCCAGATTGAGTCTATTTCTGGTCTTACTCCTAGGGTTTTACTTTTCAACCCAGAATTCACAGCTGAGGAAAATAAAGGTATGTACTAAAAGTTTCTGGAAAGACACTAGTCACCCTGTGAGAGAAAGCAGGCTGAAGTATGATATAGGGGAAATATTTGTATGGTAATTATGATAATTTTTTTTGCAGTTCTATGATGCCTCTTTTTAAAGGTACTATAAACATTATTCAAACCAGGTTCCCATTACTAGGAAAGGTCAAATCTTACAGTATACTCACAAAGTCAGGCTAGCCATTAGTAAATAAGGGTTTATGGAAAACTCATAAAGCCCCTAAAGTGCCAGCTTATGTAATGTATCTAATATAATAAACACTCTGAGGGGAGTCTAGGAGTGGAAAAAATGCAGTTTCTTATAATAAAATACTTCAGCATAGTTGAGACTTTAGAAATGATGAAACTGCGTGAGCCAGAAGGCTTTGTCACAAAGCCTGAAAACTCAGGAGACCTTTAGCTTGCTGAGAGGAAGCATCTTAGCAGAACCTACAGGGTGAATGGTTAATATAAACTTATATTCACAGTGCTCCAAAGTTGTGTAGGAGAATTATCTGGCACAGTCATTGTTAGATTCATGTTACGGTAAATACTGTACAGGCAACTTCATGATTTAGGATTACAACAACCATACTGTACTGCCAATGAGACCAAACAACACAGGAGGAATGGAGCATATCGTTCATTTTGTTGCACAGATGCCTTTTAGTGGCTGAGAAAGCCAGCCATTGATAGCTACTTGGCGCTGAATTGGACTGCTTTCCTGAGCAAGGGTATTCCCACAACAGTTATCGTCACCTGGTATTGTACAATCTGCCTGCACAGAGGGATTTGATTTGACACACCATCATTGTGCTATTTTTGGCATGCTCCTTCCTAATTTGTGATTAACAAGGATTAGGTTGTTTTCACTTTGTAAGAGCTATTTACAGTTCAATAGGAGATTTCCCCCCACCCCTTCCTGACCCTACTCTGTATCAATGGCACAATTTTAGTCTTAACGTGACCACTCTTATACAGCCATGTTAAGTAATTAGAAAAAAAGTAAAAGAGCTGATTATGAAGCACAAATGACTAACTGAAAACATGTGAACAATATGTTGCATTTATGCAGCATGTATTTCACTTAAGAGAACCAGGTCCTGACAAGGCCTTGTATGATGCTTTCACAACTAAGGTGCTAACAGTCCTGTAAATGGAATACATTGTTTAGCAGTACCAAAACGCAACAAGATCATGTGGTACAGGAGCAGTAGAATAAACCCAAACTTGAAATAATTGCATAAGTCAATGACTGATTCTTTCTAACCCTGAATACAATGGAAGTATTATGACTGAATTTAAAGGGAGTAGGAGCAAGCTTGGAAAATAGTCATCTATGATGGAATTTGAATGGGAATGTGGAGTTATGATGCAAGTTATGATGGAGCTACAATGCAGTCCATTTGACAGGATAGTGCCCATAACAAGTTGGCTGGAGGATGAGTGATCAGTATAGGATCTTGATTAGGATGAAGCTATTAAAGGGACTGAATGTTGGACCATCTGTGCTTTTACTGAAAACATTTCAGTATTTTGTTTAAAAGCTGAATGTTTGTGATTCTTCAGATGGGGACAGAAAATGGTATTTCACCTGCCTTCATCTATATTACAATCCCCCAAAAGAACACAACCATGTGAAAAGCGTCAGAAGAATGGCTCTACCCAGAAAATTACTGCACTATAGATTATCTATTTCAATTACTGTTATCAGTACTTTACAATAGAAAACAGTTGTATCAGGCTGAGATAAACAGCAAGTGATCATGCAAATAGCAAGAAGAAATGGCTGTGGATTCAGAAGAAAGGTATTGTATGTAATGAAGCTAAACAAGCACAGTAATCTTCCCAACTTCTTCCATCACTGTAATAAAATGACTTTCAAAGTAAGTCAGTCGAGCGATGCAAAGGCAACAGAAATATTGGTCACAGGTCCAGGAGAACTGTCAGCAACAGGCTGTTGTTATCGCTGGTCCTGAGCTCTTCAGCAGAAAATATGCACGTAGTTGGCATGAGATCCATATCTGGTAATGCCTCCTATCCAAAAAATCAGGTTCTTAGACTAGCTGGGTTCAAAGCTGGCAGTTGAGAGTGAGATGGTCTTTCATCCCCTTGCAAGACAAATGTGAAAAAACATATAATGAAATATTCTCTGAAGGAACTTGCCCCTGAAGAAGGGACAACTGCAGGATTCTAGACATAAGATGGCAAGCTTTTGGACTGCTCATGGTGCATGACAATGGCTGCAAAGTGCCTGCCTGGAAGCTCCCACCTCCCTTTCTATCCATGCTTGTCTAGTCTGCTTCAACCATATGTTTTAATGGGTAACTCGAGCTTGAACAGCTAGAGAGCTGTATCTGCGGTGGGATGCTGAGATTTCTGGCTTTGTTTGCTTTCCCAGTTGTGCAGTCTTCATGCCCACTTAACTGCTGCATGCAATCCGCTGTTCTTGCCCTACTGAGCCAAACCTGTGCTGTTCTGTTTCAATTATCATTTACTCTTCCTCTATATGTATATCAGCAGATGTGTCTGTAACCAAGGCTGTTTGTGCTGGTGTCAGTTACCCTCTCCCCAACAATGTTCTGTAGAGGGATGCAGCATGGTTTGCTGAAGGTGTGCTTCTTTGCTTAGCCCAAGGAGCCTGATGAGAATAAAGCAATGGGACTTGAGAGAACAAAAATCTGGCAGACAGCTCTGCACATTATCGACAGTAAGCATTCAGGTTCCCTTCAGTCCCTTTCTCCTAGTTTCCAGTTCTGCATATCCCTTGAGTGCTACTCTACTCAGCTCTCCCTGCCTTCCTCTGGGTTTTTCTCCCACACTGCTGTGGGCCAGGCAGCCTTCAACCCAGCCCACATGCTACCCCAGGGTCTTCTAATCTTCTGCCAATTTCCCTAAAAAATGCTGTGGCCCAGAATGGTTAGTATTAAGCTGCAGCTGGCAACAAAATGGCCACTCTTTTCATCTGCTACAAACCTTTTGCTTACTTGCTCCCTTTCTGTTTTGTCCTCTTGGTAGAATACGCCCTTTGGTGCAGAGATGCAAATCTCAGCTAGCTTTGATGTCATGAATACAAATGTCTTTTTTATTAACCTTCCAAATGACTGCTACACTGGGGCACATCCTGCTTTTAGTTAGTCAAATGCAAGTAATGTTTCTGCTTGATTTCTTTCTGTTTTCCAGGCACTCATGATGCTTGATATCATTTTGCACAATAATATTCTTATTTTCATGTGTCTTTTTGATTAGTTGGTCACTTACATATTATTCTCCTTCACTGATAATTCCTTTGCCTTTACTGTCTATTTTCATACCTTTACTAAAAAGTGTAACATGAATAAGAGCCATTAAGCATAACCAAATATAATGCAATGTACTTTAGGAAGTCATTACACTTGTTCATTTGCATTCTTTATTGCTTGTTTTTCTTACAAAGTATCAGGAAATGTGTAGATTACCATTTGGTTTTATTACTTAAGAGCTCCAGCCACCCTTACTTAAGATTAAAATCACTGTTGCCACAATAGCTCTTCCACTTCATAGAAAAGGATTGCGTTTGCAGAGGAACGCACTCAGCGCAAATGGGTTCTGCTGCATCTCCAAGTCTCCTGCTTAGATTAGAGCAGGGTTTTACGTTGGGAAATGACATATCTGAGCTGTGATCAGTTGTGCTATCCAGGCAAGTCTATTTAAAAGCACTTTCCATTTTAAATATAGCAATAAAATACCACACTAGCAAACCTTCTTGATAAGGGTAAAAGCAATACATCCAAATCCAATCTAAATTTGACATTGCCTAGAACAAGAATTCACATTGATAAGTCAGGACTCATTTACAGGGCCATAAATGGGTGTGTAGCTATAATTTGGGTATTAAACTTGTAAAATATATTGATGGCATGCAAGAGCTAAATAAATAATTTACTACAAGAAAATTGGAAATCTTTACACAGTACTTAATTGACCAGCTACTCTCCCATGTTTTTGATAGTTTCCTAGTTTGCATTTTTTTATTTTTCACACACAGAAATTTTCCCCATGTGTATTTTTTCCAACTTCAGTGAACATTTGTAATTTGCTATTTATCTGCAAGCGTCACCTGTTTCCATCTTTGTTTCATCAGTCAATTACACTTTTTTGACATTTTCATTTGTTTGTTTAAAGGCATGAATTAATCAAATGGATTTTCTGAGCATGGATCAGCCGGTGTTATTCTTAAAACTAAAATGAAATTGCCTCAGTGATCAGCCTAACTTTAAATGTTAGTTAAATCCATTTTCAGCGCAAAGCTGATTGAGATATTGTAGTTAATGGATATTCCAGTGATCACATTAAGAGTGAGATCGGTGGCTTTATACAAGCTTAAAACGATTCTTATGACTACTACACTGGCCAGTGGAAGACAGGGCAGTTGTCACAATGAAATCAGGGCTGTAATGCCCTGAGTCAAATACTAGACCCAAGTGTGGGCAAGCACCATGGAGGTAATGGAGCAGACCAGAAGGGAGTACAGCAAAATTAGGTTACCCAGAGTGGGAGCTTTGCTCCAGCTGTTCTGGGCCACTGCCATCTACCTCTGTACTGTTACAGGTGCGCTGAGACTCCCATCAAATTCCACTTTCCACCTGCCCTCCACAATAAATTCCTTTCAAAATCGTAGTTATTTATGCTCAAAATATTTCCATTGTTTCTGCAGCAACGTGACTTCCTCTCAACTGGGACTTGCATCCTACATCAGGTTGATAGTGCTTTTCTTAGCAGCCACATGAGCAGTTTGGAGCCTGAACACAACATCAGAGTAAAATATTTGGGGAGGGAGGAGGAAAGCTCACTATTCCATGGATGGTGGTATGGTGGATCTTTAAGCAAGAGTCACTGTACCCAGATTCATATGTGAAACAACTCTCTTGGCTACAGGAGAAAGGGAATACCATGGAGAGAGAGCCAGAAGAAGGTAAAGCCCAAATGCTCTGCTTTACACATCTGTTGAGTGCTGCTGCCTGAGGGAGTCTTACAGCCCCACGTGGATTATCCAGGCTCTGTCCAGGTGCATGAAACAGGCAGGGCCACACATCTGCTTATTTCCTCTCTGGGGATTAGAAACTGGAGGGTGGGAAATGAGTAGAGCCTCGGGTCCATTCTCACTCACCAGCTCAACTGAGCTGCTCAGCACTCAAGGGGGCTGAGGGAGGAAGGGGGAGTATTATTTTATTTCTGGCTTTGGTCAGAGGTAAATGACTGCCTGAGGGAATAGGAGAGGAGAAGGTGTGCCTCTGAGTTACTGAGCCTCAGGGGGCTCCTGCTGCACTGGCACGACTATGTAACTTCAGAAGCTCCCTTGGGGACTGCATCTGAAATAAAAATGTAGCCTGTTACTTATTGGCATTAATGTTCACTTACTAATGCCTTTTACTGCTTAACTCTTCTATTTTGGCGCCTGGGTAACTACTTAGTTTCTTTTAAATTCACTGGACCAAATTCAGCGATCACATATCCAGAGATCTAAGCAGAGTTCACAGTTGGCAGGGTAGTCTGGATTAAAAGTAATATGTTTAAGAAAGTCTAGAGGGAGAGTCATCATTTATAAAAGGACCAAGGCTGGTAAGACCCCTCCCACCACCCCCATTTACTTTCAGTGAGCTTAGTTTGAATGCAGCATTGTGTCTCCAGGCCTCTCTAAACAGCACAAATTTGGTTTTGGATCTGAGGTATCTTTCAGCGCAAGGAAATGCTGACTGAGAGCAGACTCCTAGCATTCTCATGAAACCTTTGCACAATATTTGGTAGTAAAACATGCAGATACTGTAGTAATTTAAAGGCAAAACAACATAGTGATGACTTATATGAAGCTTGTCATGAACTATCCCACCAGTAAACCTGTTCTCAATCTGAAAAGAACCCCCCGGATCCTTGAAATATTCAGTACATTTCCAGAATCCTCATTGCCTTACTTAATTAGCATGAAGAATGCCATCACCCTTCACTCTAGTCTTTTACTCAGGCACTTTTACCAGGCATTTCTCAGGGTGTTTACATCCATATTATATGCAGAGAAAACCAAAACAACAGCCTTTCTCATCCATGTCTCATGGCTGTTACAGCAGTGTTGTTGGCACAGTCCCAACTCTCCCCACGCACACAATGGACATGGATGTTGGAGCAGGATTGTCTTGTTTTCTGGCCATGGCCAGAATATTTGTAGCTGGTTGTTGGCCATCAATAACACTTGCCGTGTTCTTTTCCACAGCCCTTTGTGCTTTTCTATGCTACCTCCAACTGTTCACCTGTTTTCATTTTCAGACCCTCTCAAATGATATGCTCACTTTTTCACATCACTTTCTAGCACTCCCTGTTCCCACTTCCCAATGAGATGCATTCCCCACAAGTATTGTGTGCTTTCTTGCCTTATCTTCCTCCACGTACAGAAAGTACTCCTCTAAGTCCTTACCAAACCACTTCATTCTCTGCAGCCAAATGCTGTCTTGTGGCATGTTCTAGACAGCCATGCTGTACATCCCTGCTCCCCCATTTGTGTCCACCCATTTCCTGCCATCAGCAGGACTCCTTGTATAGCTCCTTGAGCAATAGGACTGGCCACATTGCTCTAACCACAAAAATTACACATAACAGTATCTTCCTCAAAAGCCACAGTCATCTTCCACAAGATTTAAAATTACATGCCAGCCTCAGAGTCCTGTGTTGCTGGGCCCCTACATGGGGGGAGCTGCAGAGAAGAGGGAAGAACCAGCTCTGTGTATTTAGGTACAGTTAATTATAAGTTTATGACCTTATGATGCAATTGTTGTATCCCTTGCTCAATACACTTTTTGGGCAGAGCATGCTGAACATACAAAGGGGGTGTATTTTATGGCTGCAGTGTTTGCTTGAGCTGTGCAGATAAGAGTTGTAGAGAGGTCCCTTGCAGAATGAGACAGAGACATTTTGGCTTTGTAATGATGGCAAGGTTTGAGTTTTTCAGCCAAAGGAGAGTGGGGGTTTAATTTCATTCTTGTGCTTTAAGAGGTGAGGAAAGCTAAGGAAGGGAGTAGGTATCAGTAATGTGTAAAGAAAACGGAATAGGTTTTAAGGGAGACAGCTTTGGAATCTGACACTTGCTTCACCCAAAGATTTTCAAATATTGCAGTTTTTCTTCACACACTTCAACATATGATGCCCATTTTACAGATAACTTAACTGAACCAGAAGGTGAACAGTCAGTAGAGTCATTTGCAGGTCTATGAATGGATTCAAAGACTCTTGAAACCTTAATCCACTTGATTCCACTTAATGCTTTCAAGATGCATTAAAGGGCCAAAAAGAAGCGTAATAAAAAAATACCAAACTCAGTTTAGGAATGGTAGCTCTTCTGCTTACAAGACAATCCACACAATGAAAAATAAAGAAACGTTGGTTTGAATTTCCTTGGAGAAAAAAAAAGGCAGGCAGGAGTTTATGCCACATTCTGGCTGGCATTTTAATCTCATCAAAGCTGAGCTTTAAAAATGTCTGTTCTTTCCCTACTGTGCTTTCCAAGATGCACAGCACAAATGTGCTGCGAACACTACAGAACTAATTGAACAATCACAGCAAAGGAGGTCAAAACCCAGCAAACAGTGTAGCATCTAAAATGACTCTGGAGGATTTTAACAGATGGACACTTGTAAATCTAACAGGATTTCCTACTGGTGAGAATGCCTTAGGTAAAATTCAGAATGTCTCATTAAATTGTCAGCCAGCTAAGAGGCATTGCTCATGTGAATATGAACAGCTACGCAGCTTTACTACGAATGCACATAGCCATACGTTAACGTAGGCCAGAAAAGCAACATTTGGATGCATGTTCAGTTAGAAAACTCTTTCAAAACTGCAGGAGGATCAGATGTAATGTTTCTGGCTGGAATCCACTAGACATACAGGGGGAAAATGAAAGCAGGGGTCAGGATTTTTCTCCATTCTTGAAGTTCTATGACTTTACCTTTGTGTGCACTTCCATTCAAATCTGCAAATCAGCGCAGCTTAGACTTCTCTAATCCCTTTTGCTATGGCTTTCTTGTAACCTTCGGCAATCTTGTGGTGTTGGTGAAATGCGTCATCAGATCTGACATAGGTATAATAGCACACTGTGTCTCCCAAGTAGATGCCCTTGTGCCAAGAATTTGAGGGCAGGTTCGCACAATGCAACGACACACTGGTTACACATTTCCATTTTTACATGTCTGTTTTACACAGTGCCAGTGATCTGGATAAGAGCAATTAGTCTGCTTCTCACTGAAATGCTGCGTGTGCTCCTTTACCTCATCCAGTAACCCCACTGCTCACGGGATCTGTGCGGCTGTTGTTCAAATCCACATTCCTGTACAGTCCCACTTTCTTGGTAAGAAATAGTCTCTGCTGGGTTTATTGGCATTTCTCACAGTATCTGAGTTCAAAGAAAATGATTACAAGTTAAGGCAGGGCTCTGTTCTTTAAAGCTCCACAGCGTATAGATTTGTTGAGTGATATATAACATAGAACAACTTCCAACTGAGGAAAGCTTAACACAGCTCGGTCTAGCTTGCTGATAGCTGCTCAGCTCCTAGAATTACTGCTTACAAATCATAAAGGCCCCAGCTTGAGTTTCATGGTGGGTAGGGGTGTGATGTGTGCTACTCACACCACAGATACAGTCATGGGGCGGGTAACCTGCCAGGACCAAAACCCCAGACAAAAAATCTGGCCGCTGTCTGACAGGCAGTGTGTGAGCATTCACTGTCTATCAGTGGCAGCCAAAGAGGTTCGAGTCAAAAAAAAATCGTCTGAAACCACTCAGTTCAGTCGCGGGAGCATTTATATGCCAAATCAACAGGCTCAGGATCTGTTAGAACTGCCCTTCATTGCTGTGATATTTTTGGCAAGGAAACAGTCTGTAAATATAAACAGATAACTTCTTACTGAAAGTTAGGCACCTCGGATGGAGGAAGCACGTGCATTTTTATCAGAACTATAAATTCTGGACAAGATTTTACAACCAGCACACAGGGGCAAATCGCATGATGGAGCAAAAAGATTTGGGGAAGGGCAAGACAGCTATGAGAGAAAAATGCAAGCAGTGTTTCCCAGAAACCACAGAATACACTTCTGTTGGGCACCTCCGTTGCTCTAACGTGAGCAGGGGAGCTGTCCCAGTACAGGACACGCAGTTCTGTGATTACCAATACAATCCTTCAGCAGAGAATAGGCACAACAGTTGTGGGCTGGAGCAGTAACAATGGAGCTGCATTCCCACCCAGCATCCAGCCCAAGAGTCACCATCTCCAGCTCAAGAGTCTTTATTTAGTGAAGCACTGAAACAGATTGCCCAGAGAGGTGGTGGATGCCCCATCCTTGGAGATATTCAGGGTCAGTCTAGATGGAGTTCTGGGCAGCATGATGCAGCTGTAGGCTTCCCTGTTCATTGTAGGGAGAAGATGACCTTTAAAGTTCCCTTCCAACTGAAACAATTCTATGATTCTATGATCTCCCTCACCACCCCTATCCCACTCTAAAGGCTCTTGCATTTGCTTTGGGACTGGAAAAAGAGGACATATGTATGCATGAGAAGGGGTCAGGTGCCCAGACCAATAGAAAAATTGAGCATAGTGTCACTGTAATTCGAGGGGAAACAGTGTGTAGCACTAAATAAAGCAAATGTAATTCAGATTAGAGTTTCAACAAAGCGGAGAGACTGCAAATGCCATGTGAGATACACTGCATTGTTATACGAATACTTCATATTTACTACAGTTGATCAGAAGTACACATTATTTTTAATAGAAAATTGTAAAAGACTGCAAATCGCAATTTTTAAACAGGATTTTGTTTGAAAAATGAATAAGTTATTAAATCCATTCTTCAAGGACTAATTCCCATAGAGGCTGATATTTTTTTTTTCTCATGTTTAAATTTAAATAATTTTTTTCACTGTTTTCCCCATCTTATCTGCCCATCATAGTTTGAATTCTGCCATCATCAAGCATATCTTTGTACTTGAATTTTTTATCACACACTTGTTGTCTTCAAATGATCTTCACGCATGCTTTTTATATTTCAACATCCTTCTCCTTTCTTCTTATTTTAAGAGTGCCTTTCTTTTCCTTCATGTCTAGATTGAAGGAGAGAAGGAAAATGAATACAGGGTTAATGACAGAAGGTATGCTAAACCTTCCAAACAAGTAGGTCTGAAAACATGCATAAATATGAAGTCCCTATATTTCCCTGCCATGTAAGTATTAACAGCTCTTCTTCAGCAAAATATCTTTGTTTGTCCTTCTCTACTCTGCTGTTTTGAGGGCCCATCTGGAATGCTGTGTCCAGGTCTGGAGCCCTTGGCACAAGAAGGAGTTAGAGCTGTTGGAGTGGGTGCAGAGAATGGCCATGAAGATGATCAGAACACTGGAGCACCCCTCTCTTTGAAGACAGACTGAGGGTGTTGGACTTGTTCAGTCTGGAGAAGAGAAAGCTCCAGGGAGACCTCATTATGGTCTTCCAATACCTAAAAAGAGCTTATAAACAGCAGGGACACTGACAGTCTAATAGTCACACAACAAGGCAGAATGGTTTTAAACTAAAAGAGGGAAGATTTAGGTTTGAAGTTAGGAGGAATTTTTTTACTCAGAGTGCAGTAAGGCACTGACACAGGCTGCCCAGAGAAGCTGTGGATGCCCTATTCCTGGAGGTGCACAAAGCCAGGATGGATGGGGCCCTGGGCAGCCTGAGCTGGTGGGTGGCAGCCCTGCCCACAGCAAGGGGGTTTGGAACTAGATGATCTTTAAGGTCCCTTTCAACCCAAGCCTTCCTATGATTCTGTGATTCTAAACTTTAACAGGATGCATGGAATATAAATTCAGATTTGCTAACCTGCAGTTCCCATGATCAACAATCCTGACATCACATTTGTGACCTTGATGCTATCTGGCATCAAGGCATGTGTGATCAGTAAGTTACCCGTACAACAATTAATAAAGCAATTTTCATACTGAAGTTCATTTAGACCTTCTGTGAGAATATTTTCTGACTTCGGCAATTTGTTGCTGCTCAATTTATTGAGTTTCCTGTAGCTTGGGTCATTAACTCCAGAATGTAAAAATAATCCTTAAATTCATAGAACAACTCTATTGTAAGAATATCACTGATCTCCAATTAGTGAGCACAAGTGCAAAGGATTAATTTAGATTATCTTCTAATTGTTCCTTTTGTATTTTGTGTTTTCACTATGCCAGCCCTCTGGAAGGCATCCTGTTTCCGATGACTTTGTTATTATTAGTTTTTTATGGCTGTAACATAAAATCTGAATCCAGATTTGAACTTTCCCAGATTTTAGATGTTCAGATTTGGACTGTTAGAAAAATAGGATCAAGATGTGGGGCCTGAGGCATAGCCGAGAGCCTAACATTTCTTTCATATACAGCTGTACTTTGCAAGGTGACTCAGCATGGTGTGGATACAGGTTCTAATTTTCAGAAAACATATTCTACATTGGACTTCTCATAAGAAAGAAAACCTTGTTCGTGCTTTGCAAATGAAAGGCAGGAACGAGGGTGTTTGCTTTTTAGATGTAAACATCAAGAGGGCTACACACATGCACACACACAGAGTACCCCACAGAATACAAGGCCTAGAATTCTTTACCGTTGATGACCGTGTAAGAGAAAGAAAGGATCCACCTCTGAAACAAGACTTGTGTGTTTAAGTTTTGCAAGTCTGTTGGCCAATAGATCTTGGAACATCTAAAGGAAGCACCTACACATTTCTCTGTTGTGTTACAAGCCACTGTCAGCTCATTCTGAACAGCTTCTGAGCTGACTACCAGCCATGTAACTGTAGGGAGGGTAGTGACATAGCTAATTAAATCCCTCTGGGGCAAAGGGACATTACCACTAAGTTGTGGTGACACCGCCTTTGACTATCTTGTGGTGTAGATTTATAGCTGTTGGGCTTATACCACTTACTACATTCTGCAAAGAAATTTAAGGATCCACCTTTAGAAGTATAATGAATGACTAGCTTCTAAGTCTCCTCGAAACCAGCAACCTCGCATTAATATTCTACGAGATGCTAAAAGTAAAGATGACTTCTTAGACAGGTATCCATCTTTATTTCTTTGCAGTCCTCTTCTTCACTGTTATGTCCCGTGTGACAGCCCTCTCTGTACCTTCATATTCTGTCACTAAAACGAGACACCAAAATGTTGTATTCTTTTTTTGTGGTATCATTTCACATGAGGCAGGAAAGTAAGAACAAGCTAGATTTGCTTCTAGGAAGCTGGCTTAAAAATATCAAAGCGGTGGGGAAGGTTAAATGCTGATGAGCTAGCTTTTTCTTCCTAACCACATATCTCAGTTCTGTAAACAGTAAATAAACCCAACAACAAATTCTCATTGAGTGATGTTTCCCTTACTTGTCCTATTATTAACTGTCAGAGAGATAAGAAAGTAGAAGTGAACTAAAGAAAAGAGGATAGAAACTAGTCCAAGAGGCTTATCCAGGGGGGAAAAATAGCTAATTTGCAACTTCTGCTTATATGTTTTCAGAAAACTCATGGCTTAACGTTAAGTATGGCAGTACTAAAGACCTAATGGACTGCACATCAAATACAGTGGATAACTCCCATGTGAAGAAAAAAACCTTTTCTGTAATTGAACTCTTGCCAAGAAGAAAGTGGAGAAGATACAGAATGACACAACTCCTAACATTATTCATGTATATCCAAACTTAAAAGATTATCCATCTAAAGGACAACCTTTCTGCCTTTGTATTTGTAGAATAATTAGCCATTATTTTGGTGGAAAGGTTTTATATACAAAGAAGCAAACTCTGAAGAAATTCAATGCACTTTTCAGTAATGATATTTCTCACAATTAGTTAAAGACAGTAAGATTTATGTTTTAAGAGGAACAGAATGTAGAAGTGATACAAACTATATGAAGCAGAAGAAAGCTTAGATTAAGGTGGAAAACTGTATTAAAAAAATCAGTTGCAATTGAAGAAAAGCTATTAAACAGTATATGCAGACAGGTGTTTTTTTTCTGAGCATGTCCAGCACAGCCAGCAAGGGCTGTCAGCATTAATGCCCTTCCCTTTTGCTCAGGAACCCAGCTTTCCTCTGAGAAATTAAAGTCTTTAGACCAAATCCTTCCTCAGATCCCTGGGACATGTAAATCTATCCTCTCTGAAAAACTCTATTGACCCAGGCTATGAGAGAAGTTGATCCACTTCTGTTGAAGTTGTTCTGATGTACATAGGATGGTTAAATCTGCGTGGTGAGGAAGGAAGGAGAAAGACTGTTGTGTATGACTGGACAGCCTCTCCAGCCCAAGGTGTCTACAGCCGATAACAGCTTTTAACAGTAAGGAGAAGACCCAAGCTTACTATCCTGAACAGTGTTTAATTCAAGCACAATGTAGATCAGTCTTAACAGGAGAAAGGGCAGCCTTCCCACCTTGGAGCCCTGTAAGAGTCAATTGACGGACAGGAAATACCCTTGTACAGTATGTATTCAGATCCCTTTGGTCGTCAAGCACTGGAGGCACCTAATGTAACTGCAGTACCAAAGTCCTCTTGCAGAACCAGCTGAAATTCCCTACTAGCTGAAAAACAAACTTGCTTCAAGTATTTACAAGTGTATTTGGAGTTTCTAGAGGGAAAATAAATACAGGAATTAATGTATATACAAAAACAAAGTGGCCTGTTCATATTAGGAATGATTTGCCTGACAAAAATATTTTCTGAAGTGGTCAATTTCTTTGTAGTTTAGAAAACATAAAAAATGATGAAAATAATGATACTATTTTGTTTTTAAAAAGGTGCAAAATTACTGAATGCATTTAGGATAACAATACTTCAGATAAAACCACATGCCATGTTTCTACTTTAGGAAGGTTTTGCTTTTGTTTCTGAAATCAGTAGACAATATAGCATATCCAAGATTCGTGGGAGGTAGCACATACATCCATAATAGAGATCACATACAATGTATGCGCAGAAACTCATGCATTAATCTTGCATCAAGGGAAATGCTCTCTTTGACTTCAGTGGGAATTGGAGATGCCCTTAAGGAATTAAGAGTACTCCAAAACAGAAACAAAGCTTAGTTTAGATGTAAATCACAATGCTGCCACAGAGTTTATGCTCAGTTTAACCTATTAAACAATGTAAGATGAGCAAAAATTACTAATTTACATACTGCTGATTTTGCAGGCTTCAGAAACCCTGAGTATGAAATAAATAACTCGCTCTTAATAAATGCCTACTTTCAGTGTGTATAATATATTTAAATGTGGGAAGATGCAAATGATGTATTTTTATTGGATGCTGGTTACCTTTCTATTTCAATACAGATAAACGCAGAAGTTTAAAATTACAATGAACTGCCTAAATTATTTTCTCTGCTCATCAGAAGTAATACATTGTGTAGACTATGTTATTACAGAAAATTCTGAAGATTGAATCAACTGCATCAATAGAATCAGTACTTTATTTCCTGAATGACTGGCCCGGTTGTGTTGCTATGCCTGTATCATAAAAATAGCAATGATAAAACAGCACAGAGGAAAAGAGTGGAAGCCTCAGTACACAAATTTAGGCAGTATTTTTCTACATTCTTCATTAGATGGATTTCCTGTGTCAATATACCATGCTTATACCTAAAAAGAGCACTCTGAAAAGACGAGATCATTCTGAAATGCTTTTAGCACTTGGGAAGTGTGCAGCTGATGGATCTTTTTTTTTTTTTTTAAAATAAAATGTTCATTTCTTAGAACCAATGCTTCCTGAGCTAAAAAGATAAATCATTTCATATTGCAAGTCAGGATGTAAAGAACTAATTTATCAGACATACTAGGGAACGTTTGGGAAATTGGTGATTATGAAATTTGTTTGCTTTTCTGCTGGTTAATTTGCTGATATGATAAATTTTTATGAAATGTTCCTTATGCTTAGTAGGTAAACTGTGGTCATTTTCTGCACAGCTGCTTACTGTTTTGAATTCTTTTCATCTCTCTTTCTCTACTGGACCCAGACGATGACACTTTTCACTGCCAAATATCAATTCCATGTATGAAACAGGTCAAATAATTGAGCGCACAAAAGCATCTAATCTCTTCTAATTCCTCTCATCAGAGAGAGAAAGATGTGCTTAGTACAGACAGAATTTCTATGCAGAACTGAGTCCATTGCACACATAGTCATCTTGTACTGGAATCATAAAATCATAGAATAATTTGAGTTGGAAGGGACTTTAAAGACCTCTCCAGCTCCCAGCCTCCTCGCCATGGGCAAGGACACCTTCCACTAAATCAGGTTGCTCAAAGCCTCATCCAACATCTGGCATATCCACAGCTTTTCTGGGCAATCTGTTTCAGAGCTTCTCCACCTTCACAGTAAAGAATTTCTTCCATATATCTTAGCTAAACCTACCCTTCTTCAGTTTCAATCTGTTACTCCTTTTCCTTTGACTAGATTCCCTGACAGAGTCCCTCCCCCAAATCTTTCCTTTGTAGTGTTCTGTATGAGTGTAGCTGCCTCAGGAGAGTAAAAATGGGTTGTCAGGTTCATAGAAAGAATTTCATAAGCAGTCAAAACTATTAGGGGACTATTAGCATTCTTGGGAGCCATTAAAATGTATGAGATTATAGGCTGATGTTCTTCTGAATACCTGTCATGCTTAGAAATGTAGTTGCTTGAGTTTCCACACATCTTCTTTCAGTACTCCCAATGGTCATATATTTTTTTCTCCTGAAATCCTGCACCTTTTCTGTCTGTTTCAAGGGTTGTTCTCTTTGGCTCTGCCTTACTAGAGAAACCATTTCTAGCAACAGGGGCTGGCAGTGAGATCAACTGCAACAGGGCTGTGGTCTCTCTGAATGCAGACAGAGAGATTCCAACTTGATGGGCACACAAGATCCATCTGTGAGATGTTGGAAACCACCAGCTTGTTTCATGCGGGTAAAAAAAGCTTTTGAGAAAATTGTGACTTCCACAACTCTGAAAATATGTAACTTTTTTTTTTTGTTCCTGAGGTCAGGGCACAGCAATCCCTTGAGCTGAAAGTGATCTGTTCCTGAATATGAGCTTCTGCAGTTCTTTGCCATTGTGTAGGAGATGAGCTCACGCATAGTAACTCATTCTGCATGACCTATTATTTCTGAAAAAAAGTCAACATTCAGAGGGTTGAGAGAAAAACCACAATTGATTAATAGCAAGTGAAAAAAATACATAATGCATAGCATTTGGGATTTGGATCTTACTGAAAATGAGAGAAAAAAGGAGAGAGGAACACATAAGTCAACAAGAATAGAAGTTCTCTTAAGCTTTTAAAATCTTCTCTCTCGATGTATTTTTATCGTTTTTTTTTCTTTTTAACAACAAAAACCACACGATTATAATAAGGATTATAAGATGCATGCTAAACCATAAACATAGAAAACATTGTACCTGGGCCACCTTATACTCAATTCAGTTATCTCTATCACTGCTGTAATCTATTTGGGTAGGGATCCAGTTACTTAGGAAACAGATGTCAATTTTATTTCAGATTGAGTTCTGGAATTACTGCTCCCTGTTTAAAAATAAGTTAGATTAGGTTATAAGATATAGTATGCTTCATTATGACTTCCATTCTAAGTCCTGTAGAATGGATTTTAAATTTCTGCATTCTTATTGTCAGATTAAATATATATATATATTTTCCATATATAGAGAAAAATGTTTTGTATTTTTAAAGCAATTTATATGAATTAAACTTGGAATCACATTTCAGGATAAGTTGATAAACTTAAATGGATTAAATAGATGACAATAAATTTTCTAAAGTGTCTCTGGAGGCAAACTCAGTAAGACTGCAAACTACACAGCCTTTTCATTAGTAGTAACTAATATTTTTTGGAATGGGTGAAGATCTGATTTTCAGCAATTAAGCATGTAATAGATTTAATCTCATTAAGCAAGTCTGTGTACAAAGAACACTCTGCTTTAGCCGTTTCTTCCTTAAAGTTCATTTTGTTTTCCATCTCCTTTTTATCTGGTCACAATAATGATGAGAATGAGCTATGTGGAAGGCACAGAGTAGAAATTTCTCCACTTCCCAGAAGAGTCAGTAAGTGGGGCCAACTGTTTAGGGCTCTCTTAAGAGTTTTCAGCATTCTGTTATTTTCAAAATGACCATTTCCAAATTGCCTTCCCAAGCTGATCCATGGAGCCAGGCAGATGCTAACCCCAATGTCATAAGGAATCAAGTCAAGACGTGTAAAGTATCAGCCTGAAAATCCTCACTGAGATGTAATCTAGCGTGTTCTGTAGTTTGAAATAACAGAACTTTCAACTTGGCATTAATCTTGTACACATAATAGTTAAGCCTAAGAATAGAAGAGATAAGGACTAGGCAGCAAGGGGTTACTATATATGCCAATTCTTCACATTTTTTCAACAGAACACAATATTTATGTTTGTAATTTATACGCAAAGCTTTATCATTTGCAAGATACTTGAAAAATCTCCTCATGCTATCTCATTTTTTTTTCCTGTGGGTGAAGCAGACAAGATTTTAAAGAGGAAAGTTGCATCCAGCAACAGAGGATGGAGTTCTCTAGAGTAACAAATCCTATGCTTCCTGCTGTTGCAATTGCCATAGAAACAGAAGCACCACTTACACTGCCTTGTCTGCAATGAAATATTACCACTTGAGGGGATTTAGAGGGTCACATGCAAAACCTGGATCCCACCAGGCACTGAATGCCCGTGGTGAGGTGCTGGGACCCTGATCCCCAGTGTATTTAGGTATATTACATCCACTGATTTTCAAAATCAATTGCATCTCGATGCAAAGACTGCTGAAGAAGTGAGCTCTGTGTGCCTTTAAACTCTTGCTGAAAGGGCTGAGGGTTTAGAACTTAACTCATTTTTCCACTGATACGGTATGGGACACCTGCTGTTTAAATGATAATAAGTCCAGGTCCTTCCAAAGTCTACGAGGTAATTTTCTGAGGTTAGATGCATTTGTTTGAACTAGCTACTGAGGCAATACATACATCAGCACAGCCATAGGAACAGGGGTTTACCTTGCCCAGTACTCACTGTTTACATGTCCTTAATTCAGTACTACCCATCAAGTGGCTGAGGCATGATATAACTCTTCTTTAATGCTGAAGGTACCAGAAACTATCCAGACCAAGTGGTCAGATAGCTGTCTACATCTTAAATAAAATTCAGGATTTCTCTTAGATCTAAGAAAGGATTTCTTTTTTTTTTTCTTTTTTCTTTTTTTTTTTTTTAACAGAAAAAGCAGTCTGGGGCAATAATAATCAAAGTAATATTTACCCCTTAATAACTGCCTATTTTTATACCAGTGCTAGAGGTTAATAGCACTGTTATTTACTCCTCTGCCAAGAAGTACCAGAGGATGTGAAATGTAGCAGTCAATAAAGCTGAGACTTCAGATAAATAACATTCATATTACTCTGACAAATTCTTTTGCTATTCAGGGATATAAATAACACTAAGAAAGCAATTCCCACATTACAAGTTTACCGATGTGTAAAATGTAATTTTAAAAAGAGCCCAAAGCACCAGGAGCGTGGCTCATCGTAACATGATATATAGAAGATGATACATGGCATATCTAGCACCTGAAAGGAGAAGAAACTGAGAGAGTGAGATATCTTTGTGAAGGTGGGATGAAGAACTAAGGGAGGATAGAAAGGGAGCAACTTCAATTCAGAGAAGTGAAGATAAGTTTGTGTAAAACAGAACTGTTTGCACTTTTACATGGGGTTTTTGAATAACTCAGTAAGGAGGAAGCTATAGATAGGGAGAAAGGGAGCTAAATAAGCAGATAGAAAGATGGACAGACAGATGGGAAGACAGAGGAAGACAGACCCATAGATAGACAAATAGGTATAGACATAGACAGACAAATAGGCATAGACATAGACAGACAGACAAAACAGAGGAATCACAGAATCATAGAATAGCAGGGGTTGGAAGGAACCTCTAGAGACCATTGAGTCCAAAACCCTGCCAAAGCAGCTCCCTAGCCCAGGTTGCACAGGTAGGCATCCAGGCAGGTCTGGAACATCTCCAGAGGAGACTCCACCACCTCTCTGTGCAGCCTGTGCCAGTGCTCCGTCACTGCACTGTGAAGAAGTTCCCACACACGTGCGTGGAACTTCATATGCATCAGTTTGTGGCCATTTCCCCTCATCCTATCACCACACGCTTCTGAGAAGAGTCCAGTCTCATCCCTTTGCCTTCCTGTCCTTAGATATTTATATATGTAGATTAGATTGCCTCTGAGTCTTCTTTTCTCAAGGTCTCTCAGCCTCTCCACATAAGGGAGGTGTTCCATGTCCTTTATCATCTTTGTAGCCCCCTGAATTCTTTCGAGGAAATCCCAGTTTTTTTGCACTGAGGAGCCCAGAACTGGACACAATAATCCAATTAAATGTGGTAGAACGTGACTCCTAAACTAACCAGGTACACAATATTGGCATTAGAAAAATTAGATGAAGAAAACATACATGAAGTGAGTGTTGGGGTGAGAAATAAATGTGGGAATTGTTTTCAGAGCTGTATATGTCTCATGCAAACATGTATCCCTTGACAGTGATGGAGAAAGAAAGAATCACTTAATTCAGGCGAGAGATACAATTCCTTTAAATTGGTCTGCCTCCTGTTTCTACACTACTTGTTCTTTCAAAAAGCTTTTTTGGTTTTGTTGTTTTTTTGCAATTATTTGGATTCAAAACTACCCTGACTGAAGTATGCTAAAAATTAGTGAAATCTTCAGCTTCATATAACATAGCTTGTGAAATTATGTTTGTATGATTGCAGTGGAGAGGCCCTGGAGCCCTGCCTGGAGGATAGCTCCATGGCTGTGCTTTAAGTGCTGTATAACACAACCTTTTGGGTGACGTCTTCCAACAGGTTTAACTTTGGAGTATTTACAGGAGTCTCCTGTCCTGCAAATGCCTGTGTTGCATTCTATGCTGCTTTATATCATTAAAGAGGGCTTCTACATTGTGCTACCCATTAATATGTGCAAATTGTAAAGCTTTCAACTTTCTGAAAATGTGATTTGGAAAAACATCAGTCTTGCCTAACATTTGATCATAAATCCAAGAGACACTCCAGTGACATCTGCTCAGTGTCTGCTTTCTGTAAGGCAGACAAGAAGAGGAAGAAGGATAGAGAAAAAAAGAAGGGTGGACTGCTTGCTACTGACTTCACAGTTGATCTTGGCCACTGCTGAGGGAGATAGACATTCTGGAGTAGCCCTAGATTTCTTTTTTTTTTTTAATGAGAGATAATAAAAAGATAATCTTATTGTCCATGATGGCTTATTGTCCATGATATTAATATTTTGCAACTTATTGGAAATATTATGTCATCATTTTAAGGTCTACATTTCTGGAACAATTGCATGTGCCTCTGTAGGGTGAATACCCCAGAAGAACAGTACTCACACAAAATAATGAATGTGGACAGTATATTTTTTGTATTACTTATCCAGATGGTATAAAGACAATCAGCAAATTAAGAAAGGCTCACCTGCTACTGATGGTCGAGGCTCACCCAGATCTCCACAGAAGAGGGATCCCCAACAAAAGAACCTTCCCTAGTGGTGGTCAGCCCTTAAATGGGGTCTGGGAGAGGTGGAGCCAGACTCTACCCCTTCCAGTCACACAGGTGAATTGCCTTCACCTGTGCTCCTGTGGCTGACTCAGTGCTCACCTCAGGTGATCAATCAGTGGTTCAGGCCATGATTCAGCAGTTTCCATACAACCTCCTTCTGAATTACTAATGATCAGCCTCAGAGCATTAACAAGCACTCAAAGAAATGAGAATAAGAAAACCATTTTTAAAATGTCGGAAATGTCTTCATCCAACTAAGAATTTTCATAGCACAAATCAGAGGAGCGTTTAAACCAAACTTGAATAATGACAAAAATCACCAAGTTTGCTGATAGTGTGCAATAAATATTTAAATAGTACATTTCAATCAGATCTTGATGTTGTAGGATTATTTAGCTGTGAGTGGAGAGATGTCTCTTCAGACTTTTCCCTAACAATTGGAAAAGCATTTTTATAATTCAAACAACTTCATATTCTGTCTTTTTTCAAGAGAATGAAGCACCCAAATTAATATTAATTAAGGATATATGGGAAAGTAGTTTGCAGCAGAGAAGTGAGATCTCTCTAATTCCTTTCAAAAAATGTTTCAGACATGGTAGCTGCCATTATCCAAAGGATAAATATTGCAGACTTTAGGAACATATCCATATGAGAAGTCAAAACAAATATAATGTAGACCAGGGTTTTGTCATAGATGAATAGTTCTTTTTGTAGCAAGCCCTAGAGTATTTAGAGCAACCCAGCAAAGTCCAATGACATGGCAGCTCAAGCCAGGAGCATTATTATTTTTTGTCAATTAGGACCTTCATCACTTTTGGACATTGCTGGAAATATTTCTGGTGATTGATACTGATGGAAATGATGATTACTCTTGCAATAAGCTGAATTAAAATAACATAGCAATGTTGCACAGAACTTGGTTGTTGCACAGGCAGGATAATGTATAAGCAGCACAAGGAAGCCATCGGCCCTGAGAGCGCTTCATATTTCAAGTGTGACATAGCTCGGGAAGCAAGAGGCATAGTGCATCATTTCACCACTATCCCTGCTCCATCTCCTATGTATATACATACACAGATAATTGCAGGAGTAGACACTGCAGTAATTGCCTCAGATATTAATCCTGGCTCTCTATCATAATGGAGTATATGTTGGTCACACTGGTTGCATTGCTGTTTTTATAATATACTGTGTATGTCCAAGAAAGATTTTTTGTCATTATTCTTCAGGGAACTTCTGACAGCTTGGTTATGACACTTTAATTGATCTTCATCTGCCAGCCACAGTAAGTAACCCATGCAACCAAAGGTTGTAGGAGACCTGGAGGGAGTAGAGTCATTTCTGACCTCTCTTGTTCTAGGTACCTGATGTTAGAAAAAAACAAGCAGTAAGTTGTAACATCTTCTCATTACTCTTAGGTAGTCAACTAAGCTACTTGCTGTGCATTTAGAAGCTCAGAATATATAAATGTAAACTCTGAACTATCTGGGCTGGCTGAGCTGACTGTAAGCACACATCTCCACCAGCATGGGGAGAAGCTATAGAGGTCATGGGAAGCTCCAATCTCAGAACAGAAATATAAGTGTTTGTAAATAATACTGTCCCCACATTCTTTTTAATTGTGTTAGTTAAAATGGTAAGCAATGTAAAAATTCAAGTCAAATTTCATTAACAGTGTTCTCATAACAAAATTTGTATTTTTAGCTGGTGTGGCCTAATAATTCAAAGTGAAGGAGCCATAATTTAGAAATCGTTTGAAGAATGTCACATATATTTTATTAGACAAGACTGGGATACACAGGTAGGAGGAAATCTCATAATAAAAGATTAGGAAGAACCTTTTGTGAACAGGTGAAATGCAACAGTGCAATCAAATTAGGAGCTAAGTCTAGTGCTGCTGCCACATTTTGCCACTGAGACATTCTAGTTCTGGATATTCTGTCATTAACCCTTCCTTTTTCTAGGTCAAATACTGATAATGTTTACTGTTGTTTTGCATGGAAGTTTGTACCCTGCCCTTTTGCCTCTTCATAGCTCATGAAACATACCAAATGTATTTCTTCCCTGTTACTTTCAACTTACTAAAATTCATTAAGCACCTTCCATTCACACCAAAGTTTTGAATATAACCTTCCTCTTCAATGAGAAAATACTGTAATGCTAAGCAGTATCTTGTATAAATTACACACTCTGTACGTGAAAAGAAAGAGACAGATGATATTCAGATAAATCCAGAAGGGCACGACATGGGCATTTGTGTTACTTGCACAGACTTGCAGAGATTCCTCAGGCATGGCTGATGAACCACCCTTCCCTGCACTGGTCCAGTTCCAATACCCCCAGCGTCCTCTCAACTGATATCAGTAAATGATCTTGCCCAAATAAATTACCTTTTCACATTGGTTAAACCTGGATTCTGTGTCAGTTAAGAGGAATGGAACTACAAAAGAAATATGCAATCAGTTGAACAGTGTTGGTTGTAAAACTGGTTTCACAAAAGATGGTATCAGGGTTCAAATTATCTTGTGCATACCAAGAAAGTATATTTGCCTTTTCAATAAGATGTTTTGCCTATTAAACGCAAGATAAAGTGCCAGTTGAAAAGTGGGAAACCACCTCAAACCTCTCTTGCAGTTGTTACAGGCAATCACACAGATTGTGGTCTACTATTTCTTAATGAAAAGATAAATGGTTCAACTAAGACAGATGTGGTTGGCTAAGCATCATGTTCTTATCACAAATTATGGTGACATTTTCAAAAGGTAAATCTGAACCAATTCTACAGTAAATAAGATCTCTGTTTTTGCGTCTTGAAATATCATAAAGACGCTGAAGAAGAGGTTGCCTCAGGCCATTTGAAAAAATTAGAGGGAAATACATTAAGCATGAGTGGAACAGAGAAGAGAGACAATGATCATGGAATCATAGAACATCCCAAGATGGAAGGGACCCACAAGGATCACTGAGTCCAACTCCTGGCTACAAACAGGATTACCCAGAAGAGAAAGTTCAGTGGACTATGGGTGTGCATACACCAGATGTGTGCTTGAGAAGGAGGCATACTGCCCATATTGCTCTTCCTAACCTATTCCAGCTGGGAGAAGACTCATACAAGTGGGAGTATTCAGAGTACTGGCACAAGAGAAACAAGAAATTTATTTAGTGAAAATAAAAAAAAAATTCTGTTCCGTGAACCAGTACTTAAAGTTTTAGTACAGGGAAGGAGTAGGAAAAAAACTGCGAGGTAAAGCATCTCGACATTCAAGACTATAAATTCATTGACAATACAAAGCTATGTAGCTTTAGTTATAAAACAGATAGGAGCTCAACTTCAGATACGCATATTTTGTACCATGCAATGTCATGCTGAACAGTAAAGTTGGAGGCGATCACCTGTGGGCTGCCACTGCTTAGGGACTACCTGGGCCTTCCTTGGCTGGTACTAAGCAATGCAGTGAGCTGCGAATCACACCTTCATTTTTCTTTTTTTTCTTTTTCTTTTTTCTTTTTTCTTTTTCTTTTTTTTTCTTTTTCTTTTTTTTTTTTTTTTTTTTTCTTTTTCTTTTTCTTTTTCTTTTTCTTTTTCTTTTTCTTTTTCTTTTTCTTTTTTTTCATTTTCATTTTTATTTTTTTCTCTTTATTATTAGATTGTCCTTATCTCAACAAATACATTTTTGTTATTGCACCTTTTTTGATTCTCCCCTCCCATTCCAGCCTTTTTGAAATTCATTATATATTTTTTAACTTCACTGATACAGGCCATTCACATTTCTTGCAGTCTTGTCATTTGAAAGGAGATCTCATGTTAAATATTATGTAACTGTTCTATCTCAAAGTAGAATTTTAAATAAATTACGAAGAACACATGAGAGTATTTCTGGCAGAGTTCAGTGGGAATTGGGTGTATGCTAGAAACTTGTGTTTTTAATTTAATGCAGAAAGTACTACTGTGAAGCATCTTCGATAAGGATGGAGGAATTCATTTACTATGACACGGGCAGGTCAGATAGTTTTGTGATCCTGATAATGTGATGAATTGGAAACAGTGCAAAAGTATGCAGTATAACATAGTCATTTACAAGGTCATATACATAGGATGAAATCACAGAGAAAATATGTTATTAACACTGGGAAACATGATTTTGAAAAGGACTGAGAGGTCACAGCAGACAGATAATTAAATGTGATTTCTCAGTATAAACTATCACCAAAAGATTGTGTTGTTTTGATATATAACTGAGAATAAGAGTGTGATACTGTCTATAAATACAGAATTGGTTCAGTTCTATTATGCTATGTTTCTTTTTTAGTGTCTTTCCTCAATAAGGATACCAAAGCATGGGTTAAGAGAACATCTTTAAGAACAGTTTTAAGCTGGGAAGATTGACTTATGAAAGAAATCCATTATATTTTGTTTATGAAGGTAAAATTTAAGTGCTTACCTAATTTTTATTTATAAATATCCATCAAAAGAAAGAATTTCTGAGTAATTATAGCACTTCTCAATTAGCAAATGTATATCAGGATCCTGGCAGAAGAAGCCAAAAGCAGAACTGAAACTTAGAAATTGGAGGAAACTGAGATTTGGAGGTGAACAAGCTAGTTCTTAAAACAGGCTAACAATAAAGGAAGGAGTTTCTTGCCACCTGATGTTTCTAAATTGAGATCAGATTGTCCACTAAAATTTGTGCTTTAGTTGAACCAAAACAAGGTATCAGCATCTGAGGATCTACAATCTGTGCAAACAGCTCATTAAGATGATGTTTTATTGCTCCAATCTTCACTGCTTATCAATATATCAAAAGAGGACCACAAGGGCATGTAATAGATCAGGCTCTGTCAGCATATATTTGAGGAAGCTGATCTTATCAATTAAGAAACCAAAGAGAAGGTAGAAGACCGTATTTCCCTACATATGATATTATGCAGAGGTAGAGGAGGAAGAAATGTCACTCTTTGTAAGAGTGAAGATCAAAGTAGCAATGCTGCAGAAATGACAGAAAGATTTAGGAACAAGAGATAAGGTCCTGCCCAAATTGGATGAAAAAGCAATATGCTGATAATAATGCTAAGTGATAAAATATGGAGTAATGAATACAGGAAAGGTGAATTTGAACTACCCAAACTTATCTGGTTCTGATCTTACTGTAGCTACTCTGCAGTCACAAGTCAGCACCACCTGAAATAGAAGAAAAAAACCTCCAAAAAATGATAGACACTGAGTCTGGAATTATGGCATGGTATAAATCTTATCAGGATTCTTTTGTTTCCTATCTCAAAGATGACATAACTGAAATTGGAGAGCTTAGAAACAACTAAGGATGATAAGAAATATGTAAAAGCTTATTTGGAGAAGTTTCATATTGAGAAGATGAATTTAACACCTTATAATAGGATATAGCATCATGCCTAATATAAAGAAGATGGGATACTTTGTACTTCTGTCTACTATTAGTCTTAATTCAAAAATGAAAGGTAGTCAATAAAATTAAAGGGCAGCTTTGTGTGTGTGTGCATGTGTACAAGACATGGACACTTATTTTAACCAAGGGAAGACATATAGTGCCTAAAAGAATGGCATGCATCACCTTCAACAGAAGTTTAAAAATATTTTTCTTAAGCATGCAAATAAACCTTCATATCTGAGGACAAAAGCCAGCCACTAGATGACAGAGGTCTAACAAGTAGTTTCTGTACTGGAGCGGTTACTCTGTAAGCCCAGCAGTTCATTGCTCTTTAGGAGAACATGTTGAGTGGAAATATTCAATGAGGTAGAGAACGACGAGGTGTGTGATTCCCACTCAAAGCCACGGGGAGGGGAGGAGGAGAGGTAAACACTAGACTTACAGGCTGTTGAAAATCTTCCCACGCCTAAAGTTAAGCATGTGCTTAAACGTCTTGGACTTTCATGGTACAGACAGGAGCCTGGCCTAGACGGCTCATGGAGTGGATGGAGTACGGGGAGCCCTGTGCTGCTGTACAATAAATCTGAAGTCTCTTTTCCGGTTGTTAATCTCTTTCCTGTCTGTTAGCCTCAAGGCACAGTGAAGAGTTAATTGATTTTCATCCAGGAAAAGAGGACTTCACTGAGAAGTGCAGTCACGGAATTTTTTATTTTATTTTAAGCACCAGGCACACCTGCCAGGCCTCCAATTATTCCTCAGGAGGAGAAAGTCTACTGTTTTTCCTGTGAGGAAACCCTCTGATCCAACCACTTGTCAGAGGTTTGTACTTCATCTATGCACTGTGTTAATCTGTCTTCCCTTTTAAAACCCAGCTGCTGGTGGAGGAATGGGGTTGCCTGTCTTTTTGTATAGGTGTTTAGTGGTTAGAGCATTTAACCAGAGAAAGAGAGAGCCAGAGCTGGTTTCCTCCTCAGCTAGGGATGCTAAAAGCCCGTGGAAATGTCCCTTGCAGCCCTGCTGGCTGCTAAGGATCTTTTCAGTTGTATTCAGCGCCAGAACAAAAGGCAATGGGAACAAACCAGAACACAGGCTCTTTTGCCTGACCATGAGGATACACTTCTGTGCTGTGCAGGTGACAGAGCAGAGACACAGGCTGCTCAGCGAGGCTGTAGGTTTCATCCCTGGTGATATCCAAAAGCCACCTGGACTTAGGCCTGGGCACCTTGCTCTTGGTGTCCCTACTTGAGTCGGGGCTGGACCTGATGGAATGAGATCCCTTCCCACCTTGACCAATCTGTGATTCTATGGGGGAGATGAGGGTTTTGAACCCTGTGGGCAGGGATGGACATCCAGCCTGGTTCCATTCTTCCTGGGGGCTAGTCTGATGCAGGAAATGGGTGATTCCTCCATAAATAATCTTTAAAAAAAACAAAAAAAAAAACCAAGCGATTGTGAGGGACCTGACCCTACTAATGAAGATTAGGAGTCTGGAAATGCCCAGCAGGTCACATCTCCTTATTGAGTTAGCAAGCAGAATTGGTGCTAACATAACATTAGGGCAGAGACAACCTCAGAGTTGCTCTGTGTTTCTGAAGGGAGTTGTAATCTGATGATTAGGAAGCACCAGTAGAACCAGGGACTGAAGAGAGCCATTTTGCCCCACTTTTCTCAGCATCATTACCTTGCTGTTCAGCTCCTAAAGGGTGCTGTGTCATCACAATAGAGGGACCATTTTTCGTGTAACCCAACTGAATGTTCTCCTTCAGAGGGCACTGAGTACTCTGATGACTCATGGATGTTTACTGCACAGGAGAGGTGCTGGTCTGACGCTTCTCAGTTTGTCTCTCATTCCAACATGAGCACTGGGCCCTTGGTACTACCAATTTCTGCTTCTATTGCACTACCTTACATGTAGATTAAGCCTTAGGTGTTATCAGTGGGATTCTTATCATGGCATCTCTTTTTGTTCAGTTTTCATCAGCCATGTACTGAGTTACTACAGTAGTACTCTGCTGGAATAATTTTGATAGAATTTAATGGGGAAATCAGACTCACTTTGCTGAGGTTTGAGGTAAAATAAAAATAAACAAGCAAAAAGAAAATAAAAGTGCAAAATATTTGTAATAAAGTCAGCATTGCGCAGGAGACTATAATGGCTCTACATTTGTTTTAAATACCAGCATGAGTTCTGCTGTGTGTCTTGTACCCACTAATGGATTTTAACTTTATTACTATCCAGTTTTATTGGAACTAATCAGAAGACTGTAGGAATGAAAGGACTCCCACATTACTGAAACAGTTAATTTTTTTAAAGCCAGGCTACTGAAGTGCAAGTTAAAAGGGAGGAGCAGATCAAATCCATGTGCAGGTCATTTAAGAGCTCAGTCTCATTTTTGAGATATAGATTATCCAGGATAACATGAATTCAGCATTTCTATGTAATGTTGTTTCATTGATTGATCCCTTAGGCCAACAGGATTTGGCTGCAGATAGATATCTAAAAAAGAGTTTTAAAACTTTAAAATCTTTTAATATTTTACTACCTGCCAAAGAAAAAAAAATAAAAAAGTGTGAAAAAAAAAAACAGACTAACAAACAAACAAAAAAAAACAACCAACAAAAAAGCCCTGTCAGTCAGAGGCTCTGTCTCTTCTCAGGTTCTGATATCATGGCAGCAGATCTTTAGCAGAAATGAGTTTTTTTTTTCATACAGCTGAGTGGTAGTTGCCACAAAAGCACACAGTGAGTCATGACTCCTAAGAAATTCCTGGATGAACAGTTGCAAAGGTGAAATGAATGGCTAACACCTGCCAAAACCTGCATGTAGAGTGCTGATGTCATCAGCAGGGCCATCATTTTGCAGGCAAAGCCTCCGCTCAGGTCTTGACAGGTAAGGGTAGGAGGCTATGACCTTCAAATGGTCTATTTTAAGATGCATTTTCTGTGTGGTCCTTTGAAGTCTTGCTGAAGCCTGGGCAGGGCCCAGCATTTTACCCATCAGGTCCTTATTTATGTTTATTTATAAGCTTTTCTATGGAGGTCATCCTGGTAGTACGCGAGTGCATTATGTATATTAATGGCCTTGTCCTCAAACTATGCTGGGAGTGATGAAAGTGTGATGCCTCCTTTTAACTGCAGGGAACTGATGCATAGAGAGGTGAGGTGATGGGCCAAGGTCATGCATGGCATCAGAAACAGCAGCTCCTGCACCCCAGCCTAAACCNTTAAGCACCAGGCACACCTGCCAGGCCTCCAATTATTCCTCAGGAGGAGAAAGTCTACTGTTTTTCCTGTGAGGAAACCCTCTGATCCAACCACTTGTCAGAGGTTTGTACTTCATCTATGCACTGTGTTAATCTGTCTTCCCTTTTAAAACCCAGCTGCTGGTGGAGGAATGGGGTTGCCTGTCTTTTTGTATAGGTGTTTAGTGGTTAGAGCATTTAACCAGAGAAAGAGAGAGCCAGAGCTGGTTTCCTCCTCAGCTAGGGATGCTAAAAGCCCGTGGAAATGTCCCTTGCAGCCCTGCTGGCTGCTAAGGATCTTTTCAGTTGTATTCAGCGCCAGAACAAAAGGCAATGGGAACAAACCAGAACACAGGCTCTTTTGCCTGACCATGAGGATACACTTCTGTGCTGTGCAGGTGACAGAGCAGAGACACAGGCTGCTCAGCGAGGCTGTAGGTTTCATCCCTGGTGATATCCAAAAGCCACCTGGACTTAGGCCTGGGCACCTTGCTCTTGGTGTCCCTACTTGAGTCGGGGCTGGACCTGATGGAATGAGATCCCTTCCCACCTTGACCAATCTGTGATTCTATGGGGGAGATGAGGGTTTTGAACCCTGTGGGCAGGGATGGACATCCAGCCTGGTTCCATTCTTCCTGGGGGCTAGTCTGATGCAGGAAATGGGTGATTCCTCCATAAATAATCTTTAAAAAAAACAAAAAAAAAAACCAAGCGATTGTGAGGGACCTGACCCTACTAATGAAGATTAGGAGTCTGGAAATGCCCAGCAGGTCACATCTCCTTATTGAGTTAGCAAGCAGAATTGGTGCTAACATAACATTAGGGCAGAGACAACCTCAGAGTTGCTCTGTGTTTCTGAAGGGAGTTGTAATCTGATGATTAGGAAGCACCAGTAGAACCAGGGACTGAAGAGAGCCATTTTGCCCCACTTTTCTCAGCATCATTACCTTGCTGTTCAGCTCCTAAAGGGTGCTGTGTCATCACAATAGAGGGACCATTTTTCGTGTAACCCAACTGAATGTTCTCCTTCAGAGGGCACTGAGTACTCTGATGACTCATGGATGTTTACTGCACAGGAGAGGTGCTGGTCTGACGCTTCTCAGTTTGTCTCTCATTCCAACATGAGCACTGGGCCCTTGGTACTACCAATTTCTGCTTCTATTGCACTACCTTACATGTAGATTAAGCCTTAGGTGTTATCAGTGGGATTCTTATCATGGCATCTCTTTTTGTTCAGTTTTCATCAGCCATGTACTGAGTTACTACAGTAGTACTCTGCTGGAATAATTTTGATAGAATTTAATGGGGAAATCAGACTCACTTTGCTGAGGTTTGAGGTAAAATAAAAATAAACAAGCAAAAAGAAAATAAAAGTGCAAAATATTTGTAATAAAGTCAGCATTGCGCAGGAGACTATAATGGCTCTACATTTGTTTTAAATACCAGCATGAGTTCTGCTGTGTGTCTTGTACCCACTAATGGATTTTAACTTTATTACTATCCAGTTTTATTGGAACTAATCAGAAGACTGTAGGAATGAAAGGACTCCCACATTACTGAAACAGTTAATTTTTTTAAAGCCAGGCTACTGAAGTGCAAGTTAAAAGGGAGGAGCAGATCAAATCCATGTGCAGGTCATTTAAGAGCTCAGTCTCATTTTTGAGATATAGATTATCCAGGATAACATGAATTCAGCATTTCTATGTAATGTTGTTTCATTGATTGATCCCTTAGGCCAACAGGATTTGGCTGCAGATAGATATCTAAAAAAGAGTTTTAAAACTTTAAAATCTTTTAATATTTTACTACCTGCCAAAGAAAAAAAAATAAAAAAGTGTGAAAAAAAAAAACAGACTAACAAACAAACAAAAAAAAACAACCAACAANAACCAAGCGATTGTGAGGGACCTGACCCTACTAATGAAGATTAGGAGTCTGGAAATGCCCAGCAGGTCACATCTCCTTATTGAGTTAGCAAGCAGAATTGGTGCTAACATAACATTAGGGCAGAGACAACCTCAGAGTTGCTCTGTGTTTCTGAAGGGAGTTGTAATCTGATGATTAGGAAGCACCAGTAGAACCAGGGACTGAAGAGAGCCATTTTGCCCCACTTTTCTCAGCATCATTACCTTGCTGTTCAGCTCCTAAAGGGTGCTGTGTCATCACAATAGAGGGACCATTTTTCGTGTAACCCAACTGAATGTTCTCCTTCAGAGGGCACTGAGTACTCTGATGACTCATGGATGTTTACTGCACAGGAGAGGTGCTGGTCTGACGCTTCTCAGTTTGTCTCTCATTCCAACATGAGCACTGGGCCCTTGGTACTACCAATTTCTGCTTCTATTGCACTACCTTACATGTAGATTAAGCCTTAGGTGTTATCAGTGGGATTCTTATCATGGCATCTCTTTTTGTTCAGTTTTCATCAGCCATGTACTGAGTTACTACAGTAGTACTCTGCTGGAATAATTTTGATAGAATTTAATGGGGAAATCAGACTCACTTTGCTGAGGTTTGAGGTAAAATAAAAATAAACAAGCAAAAAGAAAATAAAAGTGCAAAATATTTGTAATAAAGTCAGCATTGCGCAGGAGACTATAATGGCTCTACATTTGTTTTAAATACCAGCATGAGTTCTGCTGTGTGTCTTGTACCCACTAATGGATTTTAACTTTATTACTATCCAGTTTTATTGGAACTAATCAGAAGACTGTAGGAATGAAAGGACTCCCACATTACTGAAACAGTTAATTTTTTTAAAGCCAGGCTACTGAAGTGCAAGTTAAAAGGGAGGAGCAGATCAAATCCATGTGCAGGTCATTTAAGAGCTCAGTCTCATTTTTGAGATATAGATTATCCAGGATAACATGAATTCAGCATTTCTATGTAATGTTGTTTCATTGATTGATCCCTTAGGCCAACAGGATTTGGCTGCAGATAGATATCTAAAAAAGAGTTTTAAAACTTTAAAATCTTTTAATATTTTACTACCTGCCAAAGAAAAAAAAATAAAAAAGTGTGAAAAAAAAAAACAGACTAACAAACAAACAAAAAAAAACAACCAACAAAAAAGCCCTGTCAGTCAGAGGCTCTGTCTCTTCTCAGGTTCTGATATCATGGCAGCAGATCTTTAGCAGAAATGAGTTTTTTTTTTCATACAGCTGAGTGGTAGTTGCCACAAAAGCACACAGTGAGTCATGACTCCTAAGAAATTCCTGGATGAACAGTTGCAAAGGTGAAATGAATGGCTAACACCTGCCAAAACCTGCATGTAGAGTGCTGATGTCATCAGCAGGGCCATCATTTTGCAGGCAAAGCCTCCGCTCAGGTCTTGACAGGTAAGGGTAGGAGGCTATGACCTTCAAATGGTCTATTTTAAGATGCATTTTCTGTGTGGTCCTTTGAAGTCTTGCTGAAGCCTGGGCAGGGCCCAGCATTTTACCCATCAGGTCCTTATTTATGTTTATTTATAAGCTTTTCTATGGAGGTCATCCTGGTAGTACGCGAGTGCATTATGTATATTAATGGCCTTGTCCTCAAACTATGCTGGGAGTGATGAAAGTGTGATGCCTCCTTTTAACTGCAGGGAACTGATGCATAGAGAGGTGAGGTGATGGGCCAAGGTCATGCATGGCATCAGAAACAGCAGCTCCTGCACCCCAGCCTAAACCTTAACTACTGTTCTCATTGTGTTAAGTTGTAGATGTTCACTTCTGTGAGACGTGGTGGCTTTCATAACGCTTCCCAGGGACAAGTCTAAAGTGACTGCCACATGCCAGTAATGAGGTAGATGGACAGACAGACTCACAAGAGCACGTGTGCCATACTATTTGTTAGGATCAAAGCCCCATGAAGAGTTTCACAGACATCCCTTAAGTCCTTCTGAGAATGCTCTGTGAGCAGGATGGAGACAATGTCATCTAGCAGGCAGCACTGAGAATGGATTTCTGGCTGTCCATAGGCTCAGCAAAGGAGCACTGGCTATTTGTTTAATTTCACGGCAGCTTACTGTAAAACAGACATTCTGACACTGAAGCCAACCTGCCAAAGACCTTTTGAACAAAATATTCAGATTAAAAACAAGAAGCAATTGACATTTCAAACTTTTGTTATCCTAAAATACCAAAATATGCGTTAAAAAACTGTCCACCCAAGCACTGGGAATACCCAGTCAGCATCACGACGACTCAATGCAGTCAAGTATCAGGAGCAGCTACAACAGCAAAGTGATATTTGCCCACTTGCCAAGGCCATCATTTGGACAATCCTGCACATGGAACTAGTTAACTGACATGATAGTAAAATACTAGCAATCTTTATTATATTGACCTTAGTAACTAATCAAGAAAGTGAGAAAACACAAAGGAAATTGCAGTCTGCTCTGAAGAACACTGCAAAAAGTGTATTACTCTCATCTCCTAAAAGCCTAGTGTTGCAGTGTCAGAACAGATAGCCCAGACTAACCAGCAACAGATTTAAGATTTCAGGACACGCAGCAGCAGAAATTGAAAGTAATGTGAAGGAAGGCGATGTGTTTAGCCTCAGGAAGCATTGAATTAAACTGTCTGCTTGTAGGAGGTGAGAGGGGGAAAAGCTGGGAGCACAGCAGTCCCTCGTTTCAGCAACAGCAACCCACAGGAAGGTGGGAGGGGGAAGGAAAGAGGGGGATGGAACCACAGCAAGTTTTCCCTTCGGTGCACCTAGCAGGAGATTAACAAAGAATATGCTTAATTATTGCTTCCTGCCCACCTGCCTAGTTCCTTCAAGAACCAGAGCTCTCTCACTCAAAAAACATACACTTCCTTGACAAATGCCCTCTTAATGGAGGCAGTTACAAATTGACCAAGTCAGTTCACTTTTTTTAACTAAAAGAAATTCCAGTTATTACCCCCTACCTTTTTTTTGTTGTTGTTCCAGACATGCCGATAGATTTTCAGTTTTCAAGGATCACATTCTAGATGTCATGCTGGGGTAAATCAGCGTAACTTTTGTTCGAGGCAGCAATATGATATCCATTTACACCAGTCAGTCATCCATCAGTTCTGGATGATCAAACTCACTGTCCTAGTTACTGCCTTCAGTAATTCTGTGTTATCCTAGTGGTGCTAGATTTATTTTGTTAATAATTCATGTGTTGCCTTCAACTTATGACTCTCTGTGTTACACGAGTGATGTGCAGTAATTAACTACCTTTAAAGTACCTTGAGTGCTGTTGGCAGGAACAATGGTAAGTATTTAAGAGAATATTTAATATCACACACTGCCAGCATGCATGCTGGGAAACAAACCCACATCCCAGAGCCTACCCTAGGCCAATCACAGGAGAATGGCTTAATTGGTTAATCATATAAATTACAGTCACTTAATCATTTTAATCACCATCAGCCAATTAGCTCAGAGTTATGGGCTCTGAGGTAACAGTTATGCAAATGTTTGTTCCACTGCAAGCTATTAACAGTCATATTTTCTATATCAAGCTGACAGTGACTGATATGAAGAGAGAAGAGAAGGAAAGAGAGCATTTGTTTAATATAAACTTCTGTCTGGTTAGAAAGAAGCAAATTAGGGAATGACCTCAAAGTGGAGGAGTTGTCTTTTCTGCATAGAATACAGCCTCTATAGATTATGCTGGTGTGAACATGCTGAGGTGCTCACCTCATTTTTTGTGGAACACTACAATGATTGCCCCAGAGCCCTAGCATCACTGTCACAATTAATGAACTGTTTTGCTACAAGGGTAGGAATAAATGTTACCATTCAGCTACTGGAAATCTGCAGTAGTGAGTAGTTCAACAGCACTGGACAATTTTCCTGGACAGAGGCACAGAATCCGCACTGTGTAAATTTGGGTTTCACCAGCTCCATTTCTATAAAAGTGACTCCGAAGTCTCTTCTCCGTTAGTGCAGTGGTACCATGATGCTGGCTTGAGCAGAGATGCTTGCTATTCATAGTGAGGATGAATATTTATATCCAGGCCTTTTTCAGAGGTGAAAATGGTATGGATGAGATTTTTCAGTATAAGATGGTTCATTTGCACTGTTTGGGTAAAAGTGGGTGACTCTGCAAGAACTCACAGGAAGACACAGGAGATATAAAGCAAAAGGAGCACTTCTGCTACAGGGGACACACGCTGTGCCAGAGCTGGGAAATACAAAGTATATGTGTAATCAAAAGATCATCAGTAATAGCTTTGTTCAGGTAATACAGTATCATTCTGTTCCGTTGCCAACTCCATCTCACTTGATATGCATACAGAAGTTTCAGAGATACATTGCTGTGGTAAAGTTTATATGGAGAAGGAGAAAGTCCAGTGATACTATTTCTTATAGCATATATTTATCAACAAAAACTACACATAGATATCTAGTAGATAGGGTGCATCTAGCATGACTCTCTGAGGAAACTGGAAGTCTCAGTTCAGTTTGCCTTTGAAGGAGAGGTACATTCCTTGGAGAAACACTCAGCAGATGGAAGGCCTCATACAAAATGCACTTGTTATAGTTGATGTGAGAAGCCACAAGCAACTCATTTTCAAAAAGGCCATGCTACCGTCAAGAAACACATAAAAGTTCAAGGGCAGATTTTCCATGAAACTTCACTAGTTTCATATTTTAGTTTGATTTTTGCTGTTGTTTCAAAACATTGTGGGTGGTAAAGTTCCATAATGGAGAGACTAAATGCAGTGATTACATATGTCCATGAGTCACACATACTGGATTATGGCTTAAATTAAATAAGTGTTTGATAGATACTGACATAAAGGATTATAAACAGATCTAAGCCACAGTTACTTGAAACCAATTAACCTGTTGGTCCTTATAATACAAACTGTAATAACTCATTAATCATATATTAGTCCTTTTATTAATAAAACCTTAATATAAATAATTATCATTTTGGCCATTTAGATTAACAGTCCATTTGGAGAGCCCTGGCAACTCAAAGGGCCAATTGCATCCTGAGGCACCCCAGGCACAGCACTGCTACTGCTTGTGCTCTGCAGCTTCATCTTGAGCACTGGGTGTGGGTTTGGGTTCCACAGTGTAAGACTGACGTAAAACTATTAGAGAGCATCCAAGGTACAAAGGTGGTGAAGGGTCTAGATGGCAGGATGCACGAGGAGTGTCTGAGCTCTTTGGTTTGCTCAGCCCAGAGCAGAGGATCTGAGGGGAGGCCCCAGTGGCAGCTACAGTTCAAGAAGCATTTGGACAGCACTCTCAGATGTAGGGTTTGAATTCTGGGTGGTGCTATGTGGAGCCAGGAGCTGAACTTGCTAGTCCTTGTGAGTCCTTTCCAGCTCAGGATATTCTATGAGATGATGTATGAGTTAAGAGTAATTTATTTCTGGGCTGAGGGTCTGATCTTGTCAGTTACAGAGAAGAAAAATCAAGCCCTCAGTCAATCACTAAGCAACACAGGAACAACTAGTGACTGGAAGAGCTTTGCATGAAGTGTTTCCTCTTGGGTACAGGAGAAGGAGAAAGAAATATATTTCAGAGTCTCAGTGATGCTGCAAATGAAGGTGCTATGCATGTATGTGAAGTACCTTGAAGAACAAAGCACTACAGAAAGGTTGCCACCTCTGACATGCAAAAATATCTGGCAATGCTGAGGAAAAAATGGCTGCTGTAGTAGCAGATGAGTCTGTACATGAAAAACAACTCTGATGCCAACCAGTAAAGTCTACAGAACAGGCAGCCAAACTGAATGGCAACCACCCAGAGGGCAATCCCATTCATAATAGCTCTGTGAGCTAGGAAAATATTTGCATACAAGTTTTATGGAGGAAATTGAAATTGAGATTAAAGCCTTGATCTAATAAAAAGACTAGGCCAAACAGTGCTCTATGCCAAGGGAGACAGGATCTGTCTGTGGCACTGCACACACCAACACAGCACAGCCTGAGTGGTTGGGAAATCAGTGCTGTGGGAAAGCCCGGACCTCAGGCTCAATCCTGAATAAAACCAGGTAGGGAATGACACATCCTTTCCTTGCAAAGGAATGACATGGCTTATTTCACTCTTACAATGCCCAGAGGTAGTGCATGCTTTGATAATATTATTTAAGAGAAATCAGATAAAATGTAATACTTTTACATTTTCATCTTCAAACAAAACCTTACCTTTCTGTAGCACCAAAGATGTTATATTGCTGGCATTACCTTTCAGCTGTGTTGACAGGGTCCCCTGGTCTTTGCCATGCCCTCAGCAGAAAGACTTATGCCTGGTAAGCACTGCTTCCCGTCAAGGTTGTTCTGCAGCTTCACAGACACACTGCCTGAAATAAATTAATAACAAAGCACACCTATCAATATTTATTACAATTACTTAGCAGAATATAAAACAAAGGCTTAATCCACCAGCAATGTCTAGTCAGACTATTGCAATGATCCCAGGACCAGTTCCCAAAAACTTCACCCCCTGTAAACTATGTCATGTCCCATCAGAAGCAAAGGTTGAGGTTGCTCTTCTGCTTCTATAAGGAAAACTGTGCACGATCTGAACAAGAGGTCTTCCCACAGAGGAAGGAGAAAGCTGTTACGACTCTAGTTAACCTTGCAATAAAATATTTCCTGGTACCAAAGAAAATTGTTGTCCAGGATATTCATTTATTCCGTCAGAGTGAAATCCTCTAAAACATTTCTAAGGCCATAACTCATATACCAAGGAATGTGTTGAAGATAGCTGTTCTACAAACCCACTGTAGTCAGTAACTAAGTGGTCACATTACAGAACATCGCTTTTCAGATATAAAAAATAGGTACAGCTGTGATTTTGGGAGTGTGAGTTCACTCTTTAACAACATTAAGACGAGTCATGCTATTTTTTTTGCTAGTTCATTGAATGACCATTAAGTTTCATATTTTGTGTCTTCTTCTGAAAACCCCCTTTTTTTTTGTGAATGCTTAAAAAGTTGTCTTAATGTAAAGACATTTCTTTTTTTCTCAATTTTTTGTGGAAGCTCTCTAGTTCTTAATTCACTTCAACCAAGCAGTGTTCAAGAAATGCCAGATCAGGCTTCCTGAAAATTAAACTCAATTAAGCCAGGTGGCTTTTGATTGTTAACGATTGATTAGAAAGGAAAAGACAGATTTACAGCAAATTAGTCAATAACTGAACATTTTTTTTCTTGGTAAAAGAGATCTCCTTTCTGCCTGCTGTTATTTCAGGTATTCTATTAAGATGCCTTTATTTATGTTGCTATGCCTAGATAGAGAGGCTTTTTATTCTATTGGCAAATCCGTCACTTAGAAAAGAACATAATGCTGCTGGTGGTTTTACTGATTTGTGGTAGTGTTGACTATATTAAATACAATAATGATGTTAATATATTGCCATTTATGTACACAGTGATGCTTGCTTTCTGCATGTAGGGAGGTCACAGTCTACCACACTATTTATTTTCATTAGTGTGGTAAGGGCGGAGAGGTACATCTGCGTGTAACCCCAGAGCAAGAGCAATCTCCAGGTAAGAACAGCACTGCACAAATGTCTTCTCTCTGATATTTCTAACCTTACAAAGAGCATGATGAATCTTTGACCTGAATTAAGCAACAGTGTGCCTAAGGAGTGGCTTGTATCACAAACTCAATCAATATTTGTTTCAGGCATTTTTTTCCAGACAGACAAGTTTTCTGAGGTTGTGAATAGCAGAAAATACAAGTGGATGGTTAAATTGAGGGAGGGCTGTGGCAGCAATGCACAGCACCAGTGGAAGTTTAGTACCTCACAGAACAGCATCTGAACATTTAGAATTGTAATTTTGCCTGAATTCCTGTTTGGATGCCAATACATTTGCTAGCCTTAATATCAATCATAATTTAAGTTGCAAGGTACCTCTGAGAAAAATGATAGTCACTCCTAGTTTTAGAAACCTAAATACTTTTGAAAATCTGGCTCTATAATCAGCTGCACAGTAGATCTTGCAACCCACCACCAAAGCTCAGGGAACAGGCATGAACAAATGTTTTCTCTTTTCCTTCCTCCCTGTCTGATCTCTCTGCCAGATATCTTCACCAGGCTGCAGGAAACAGTGAGCAGCTGAATCACATCCAAAAGCAAGAGAGGGATGCATGGAAGCAGATAAAGTAATAGGTAAAGAAAACCATTAGGAACGTGTTTTATGATGAGAGTACCAAAACTCACAACTCTTCTTCAAGCACCAGTATGGCTGCATAAAATTTATCCAGGGTGTGTCAAGGACTTGAATGCACCCAGTTTGATACAAGGCATTATTTTTCCCACTGGCAGTGCAAAGGCAGTGTACCACAGCAGTTTTCTTGTGGGCACAGGGAACTGCAAATTCCCTACCAACTTTCTCCCTTTGCAGTGACTGAAAGTATGGATTTGAATGATGCTTAAGGGTGACAGGGAAATTAAGACAAAATCACAGCTGTACTGCTTCAGAAACTTAGGAATAGAAATGACACCATCAATTTAATGGAGGTGTTCCGTTGTTCAGATTTGGGAACATGGAATACAAGCCAGGTCTGGGCAGTGAAAGTTAAAGAAGCAGTAGAATGAGTAGCATTAGAAGTATAAAAGGACTATTATAAACTCATGATATAGCCTTCTTAATAAAAACTGAAAACTGGCATTGCTTCCAGTAAGGGCTACTGAAAGTGTGACTGTGTTAGTACAGGTGGGGCCACGAGAAGGGAAAGGAAGAGAAAACAGAGTATCAGGAGAAAGTGTGTTTTTCTTGCCTGATCTTGTTTTTTAATAACAGAGTTTGTAATGTAAAAAAAAAAAAAGTGTAACTGGATTCCTCCACTTCATATAATAAAGGGAAGCCTGAAGAGTTCCCACAGAGGAGGACCTTGTTCTTCTGACATGATACCTTTTCCACCTTTGATTCCAAAGGGTTCAGGCCCCAGTTAGCAGTCAAGACAGAAGCTGAACTAAGAAGACAGAAGAACTTACCTTCTTATCTTTCTTAATCTGTTTTGCTGGCCAGAAGTGAGATATCATCTGACTTCCCTAAAAACTCTTTGTGCATTGAGGCAAAGAAAACAACTTTGCTTTGCCTATGGACTAAGAAAAAGCGAACTACTCTTATCCCACAAAAAATCCCACTGGAAAGGTCCTTGCCTTTTTCCTTACTGACTGCACTAGGTGCCTTAGCAGCACGTCCAACTAAGGTGCTGTGAACCAGAAGGGACTGTGTGACAAAAAATGACCTCTTGGTATGTTGTGGATCATTCTTGCCAGTGCCACTTCCATCAAAGACATTATGTGCTAGGTTTCTGGAAACGTGTCACCAGTCTGAAATTTAAAATTCTGGAGGCCTGTCCCTACCCCAGACATTGGCTAGAGACCTTATTCTTAGGTTATTACTGGGAGAATCCTGTTCTGTCTGTTCTTCTCTCATACACTATATCTTTAATTAATTAATGAATTTTCCCCTGAAAAACTCCATCTTCTTCTCATCGCTCTTACTCCTTTAACCATTAAGAAAAACATATAAAATGACTGTGACCTAGAAATAAAATAGCTAAAAATGAAACAGCTGTTGACCTTGATCTTTCAACTGTTCCTTTCAATTTTAGTTAATTTAGTTTAATGAAGGACACAAAATGTTTTTATAATCTTAACTAATTCCAATCATTTTCTTAGTTGTGTCATATAATATTCTACTATGTTAAAGCAGATTTTTTTCTTAGAAAGAAGTAGGGCAGATAAATTTGTGACCGGCCAAGAGATTTGCTTTATCTTTGTTCTCTCTAATTGAGAAAATAAAGTAGAGAAATAACTGAGAGACCATTTCACACCAAGTTTGAGTTGGATAATGAATTCACATTGACCTAAGTCTGCAGTAATGAAAGTGTGAGTTAAGATCACTGTGTATAATTAATTTCTGCTTCTTCAGTGAATGATAAAACATACTGTCTACATATATTTCTCCATTTACAGGATATAACTTCATGAACAGTCAGATCAGCTTCAGAGAAATCGTGTGATCTAATGACATAAAGGATTAGGTAGGTGGCACCGAGTATATCCCGTCCTGCTCAGTGTGCAGTGTCTTGAAGGGTTAATCTCAAACTGGGGGATGTTATGGTTCACGTTTATTACAGTGAGCTGGTTGTTATAAGAAACAAGAGACATTTCAAATTTTGACTGAAAACTAAATTGGCTGCTGGTCAATTAAACAGAAATATGATCATCACTCACCAGTACGTTGACGCATTTCTCAACAGCAATTTCTCGAAATCATTCTCAGTTGTAATCAGAGAAAGAAAGAGAGGTTAATTTCTCTCCTTTCTTGTAACTCTGTCCCTTGTGGATCCAAGAGGTGGCAATTGTGATCACACTCTGGTGCATCAGGAGATATGAGGATCTGCACAAGGAAGCCACATGATGAATGGGAGGAATGAAATGACAATTTGCAAACTGTGGTTTCATGTCTCCCAGGCCGCGGGAAAAAAAAAGCATTTTAAATAGACAAACAAGCCACAGGATCTCACTAACTATGAGGTAGAGTATTAAACAAGAGTAGGAATTTCTCTGGATTTAGCCCCCTGGAGATGAAAAGAGAGTGGTAAGACATTATAGGACAAAATGTCCAAATCATTGCTTGAATTTTAACAAGCAACTGTGGAAAGAGGTGAGGAATCAGCATCAAGGTCACTAGTGCAGTAAATACAGTAATTGTTCACTAAGGAATATAGTTATGTCAGGAGTGCTTTGTAAAAGTCAGGAAAAGCAGCTGTTTGATCCTGTGTTCATGAGTAATACGTGTCTTACAGGTCTGTGGCTGCTTACTATGCATCATATTCTCTGAATTTCCATTTTTATTTTGTTTTATTCCAGATAATAACAAATGGGTAATATTCCCACAAGTACAAAGCTACAATGATGTACTTTAATCTCCTTCTGAGGGCTTTGTGCTATTTTAAGAATAAAAAAACCTCCCACAACTGGATCAAATGTTTGCTCCAGAATAAAATTATATCCATAGGTATAAGAGAATGTCTCCCAGTCCAAAGGCTGTCTGAAGATTCCTGTCAAGGATCAAAGGACTGTGCAAAATGCTGTATGTGGGAATCCATGTGCACTTTATGCTCTCTGCTGGATAACAAACACTGTGAGTGCAGTTGCAAAAACTTAAAGATTTCCTTTCTATTGTGTTAACCTTCTTTGTATCTCCATCATCGCTATCTTACCTTTACTTTCAAATGAAACAACAAGGATCAGAGGTAGAAAAAAAAATATTGGAAAATTGTTCATTTTAACCCTAGAGACATCAATTTCAGTAACATAGCAAGTGCCTTGAAGATTCAAAAACCATGTATCAGCATATTTCCCCAAAAAATCCTACCTCTGGGCTGGTGTTTGTCATGTACCAAGGTAAAGACAAAGCTTAAGCAAGCACAGTTCAGCAGCAGAAACTGTCATTTCTGACTTTATGGAGGACAGAGGAAGGTGGACCAGTGTTTTCAGAGATTTTGGTACTGGAGGTCAGCCAGGAAATATGAAAAAAGTACCCATGAAGACAATACAGTAGAGAAGGCAACAAGTTGTACAAAGAGCCAGGGTATGAAGACAGAGAAAGAATCATGGGATGAGAAAAAGGAGACATTGCATTGGTTGCAACACTGATGTCAACAGGCAATGGAACAGGTGTTTGTGAACATACCAGGCAGACGACAGAGGTTGCTCTGTGCAGTGAAGGTCCTGTGGCAGGAGGATTCTGCAGTCTGACAGAGAGGCCAAAGTCATGCTTTAGAAGGGGAGAATGTGAGGAAGATGTTTCCAGAGCCATAAATGGAATATGAGATCTTACTCCAAGTCTCCCTATTCCTCTGCCAGCACTTAACTATGAAAATTGATGAATGTTCCTAGTACTGGTCTTGCAGAAGGATAACAGTACTACTATTGGCCACTCCATGAGCTCACCATCTAGAGGTCTAAGGGTTCATCTCTGCTGATGACCCATAGGAGTGTCAGCGTGCTGCCATGTGATGACGTTATAAAGTTTCTTTTTCCATGAAGTTTCCTGAAAGCCTTAGGAAATTACTCTCACAAAATCATATTAAAAGGACTTATTAATACAGCAGAGTTAATCAGAGTATAAGCTAGGAAATGCCAGAAGTGCCACAATCAGTTAACTGTTTCTCCTCTGAGGGGGGTCACAGTCCCCAGTACTAAAATATCACAGCCAAAATTATAATTAAAAAACCTATCAGATTTATTTTGGTCAAACATGCTATGTTCACTTTGAAAATGACTGTATGGTAAAGCGATCTTTTAAAAATCCCAAACAGAAGCAATTAAATAGGAGAAAGAAAATCTAGCTATTTGCAAATATGCCTTCTCCTCCTTCACTCTTCAGTGCAAGAGTGCTCCTAAGGGACCAGTTAACTTCCGCATGTGTAAGTACTGTTCTTTAGGTCACAGTACAGCAGACTGAGACACAGAAGTTCAAGCCAAAACTGTTTTGCAATTAAGAAAGTGTTGCAAGGTGAAGTTGTGAGGGGAAATAATAAAAAAGGAGGTCTTAAGTATCATGTTTTTTTATTTTTTTACTTCAATGGGTTTGAATCATATGTTTTACCCTAAAGTACACGCTGAAGAAATATTGTGTTGAATTAGGCTGGATGTTCAAGAGAATTCATGAGCAAGGGGCAAAGCCACATAAACTACACACTGTTTGTTACTTGGCTTAAGGTTCTCAGGCTATCTGAGGACAAAACTGACATAAATCACGTTAGACACATGCAGTATGTATAAAATTTGAGAAAGGACTGACTGAGGAGCAGCTCTAAACACAGGCACCTTACAACTATTGGAGTCCCTGCTTTACCATGAGGAATTGCTTTCCAGCAGGCTACTGATACAGATATTAAGAGAATTTTCGACTCAAAGAACACTTCAGATTGAACCGGGGTCTTCCAAGCCTTAGGCCAAACTTCACAGCCCTAAGCAGTTGTATGTAAACCCTTCCACCCTAACTATATATAGGCTTAATACATTTTAAATGAAAAGATTTTGAGAATTGTGTTTTCTCAACAACGAGCCATAGAATACAGAAAAAAGCAGAGCCCAAGTGTTAATTGCTCCAGCCTCATAATTAAATGCAGACATACTGTACTCTGACTGTGATTCTTGAAAGCTTGCCCACTGGATTTTTTTCAGTGCAATAAAAAAAACACCACTACATTTTTGTTTGAGTAAATACAGTTTGCAATAGCTGATGTGACAATGGGTCATTGGCATAATTACAATTAGAAATGCCTTCATGCATTAGTTGCAAATTAAAAAAAAAGTCAGTAGTTAAGCCACTGCAAATTATTCTGCTTAGTAACATCCAGTACTCTTTAAAAAGCAGTGAATGCTCATGTGTTTATTTTGTGGTTCTGTTGGGGAACAGTCCTGGGATCTGCTTTGGTGCGCCCCTGCCCACATGAGCCCATGCTCTTAGTTGGATGGATGTGAGCCTCTCTGGCCCAGAAGCCAAACACTCTGATCAGAGCAGTATCATGAGCAATGGTGTGTCTTCATCAGTCTGGAACAAAAGCCAAACAATTTGCACCCAAATCAAAGGGTCTGCAGCCAGAGCCTGTGTCAGACTTCCTCCATTCACGTCCCATGATCAGTTTTCTCCCAGCCCAAAGCAGGTAGGTGCTGCTGCCCCCCTCCAGACCTGACCTTCACTTTTGGCTCTATTTAGGAATTAAATGCATGCTGAATATATATGATTTACATGTGCCAAGATCAAGCCTTTTTCTTCCCACTAAAAATCAGCTGGACCATTTAATAAACAAGAAATCTGTTCCAAAAACTGAATCAACACATTATGTACCTTCAGGGCTTGGACCCCCTAGGCTACCTTCTGCTTCTCTTTTATTTGCAACCTGCACATTTTCTTTGCAGACCTAAGGCATTCGGTTACAAACAAAACAAAAGCTGAGATTTTCTTACAATCACTAAAGTATTCTTAAATCAGATACCAGATTTGATGGCTCACAGTAGCTTAAGGGCAATAACTTCCATTTCAGGGCATTGCTTCCATGACTACCTGTTGGTTGATGCCCTGGGGTGCCCTGGGGCAGTACAAAGGACCACACTGCTCATGCTTTTGCTGTGGCGGCCTCTGATGATCCCTGGGAAGCCCTGCCCAGAACTGAACTAAGTTTTGACACAGTCAGATAGTGATAGAACAAGGGGGAAAGGTTTTAGACTAAAAAAAAAAAAAAAGGAAATTTAAATTAGATATGAGAAGGAAATTTTTTATTTAGGGAGTGTTGAGGTGCTAGAACAGATTACCCAGAGAAGCTGTGGGTGCCCCATCCCTGGAGGTGTTCAAGACCAGGTTGGATGTGGCTCTGGGCAGCCCCAGAACTGCAAGGAACTGCCTCTGAATAATAACCAAGATCAAGCCAAGAGTTTGCAGGTAAAAATCAGGGATTGGACCAATAAGGAACATGTTGTGCTTGAGCATCCTCTGCTCCCTTTTCTTCTCTGAAGTACCTATATATCTACACATACCAATTGGAAGAATTAGAGACCTGTGTGCAGTAGCAGGGTCACGATCCCATTGCAGTCATGGAGACATGGTGGGACAGCTGTCATGGTTGGAATGCTGCCATGGATGGCTATGTACTTTTTAGGAAACGCTACCCAGCAAAGCAAGGTGGGGATGTTGCTATTTATGTGAGAGAAAAACTGGATTGTATTGAGCTCTGCCTAGAGACGAATGTTGAACAAGCTGAGAGATTATGGATGAGAATTAAGGGACTCACTAATAAGGGTGACACCACTGTAGGTGTTTACCATAGGCTGCCAGATCAGGAGGAAGAATCTCTGGTCAGAGACTGTCTAGGCAAACTTGATGCACGCAAATCTGCAGGCTTCAATGGGATGCACCCGTAAGTGCTGAAGGACCTTGCAGAAGTGATGGCCAAACTGTTCTCTATCATCTCTGAGAGATCATGGAGAATGGGAGAGGTACCCGAAGACTGGAGAAAAGCCAGTGTCTCTTCAGTATTTGAACAGAGCAAGAAGCAGGACCCCGAAAAGTACAGGCAAGTCAGCCTCACTTCTGTCCCTAGGAAAATTTTAGAACAGCATATTCTGGATGTCATATCCAAGCAAGTGGAAAAGCAGGTTAACAGGAGTAGTCAGCATGGGTTCATCCAGGGAAAATCATGCTTGACAAACTTGGTAGCCTTTTACGATGTCATGACCAGCTAAGCAGATGAGAGGAGAACAGTGGATGTTGTGTACCTTGACTTTTAACATCGTCTTTTAACATTGTCTCTCATAACATCCTCGAAAGTAAGCTTAGGAAGCATGCTATAGATGAGAGGATGGTGAGGCAAACTGTGGCAGAGATCAGAGGATTGTGATCAGTGGTGCAGTCTAGTTTGAGGCCTGTTGCTTGAGGTGTTCCCCAGGGTCTATTTTTGTTCAACATCTTCGTCAGTGTCCTGGATAAAGGGATAGAATGCATCCTAAGGAAGTTGACTACTAAACCCCCCACAGCAGGGGGGTTGGAGCTCGATGGTCTTTAAGATCCCTTTCAAACCAAGCCATTCTATGATTCTATGAAATGCATGTTACCAGTGCCTAGGGCCACCTCTGTCCCTTACTTGCACCATCTGTCCTTTGACCATTTACCTTCTGTCTCCAGATTCCCATACAGGGAAGGGCTAAAGCATTGCTACACTTGCATCCTATGCTAAACAGACTTTGTATCACAATGGTTTCTGCTATGCCCCAGCACTGGCTGGTAATTTGAAAGGTGCTTTATGATCCCTGCAGAGTGAAATAAACTCATGAGAGGTAAAGCCTTGAGCCTGAATAGTGCCATAAAGCAGTTTAACTCCAACCAGTTAGACAGTCTCAAATAGTACCCCCTTGGGGGCTGAGTAAATTCCTGTGGAAGAGGAGACAGAGAATCAAGATGTTCTGCAGGCACTGTGCTGCTATCAGCATCGGAACTTCTGCTATCAACACAGATCATGCCCTTTGTTGCCCCATCCTCAGGCCACTGGGCTGTACATCAGTCACAAAGCCACTCTCCAAGATTGTGGACTTCTGATTCTTACTTGGATCTCCAAAGCATCTCTAAATCTGATCTGATCCTTTGCTGACTATCCCAGTATACCTGCTATTATTTTCCCCCTCAGTAGGCAAATACAATACATGTAGTTAATTAATTGATGTATTTGTTTCATCCTGTAGCAGTACTGTCACACGTGTATTCTGTCTTAGAAATTCATTATAAATAAGACACTAAAATCAAGGAAGCCGTCGCTGTTTTAGAGAGTCCCTGACACACTTGAGAAATCTCAGAAAAATATAAATTGTTCATTTCTAAATTTATTTCAGATCAGAACAAAATCATTCTTCTGAAGCTGTTAAATATAATGCAATTACTAAAAAGCTGTGGCATGCTCAGCCAAGAAGCAGCAGTATCATTCTGTATAGGTAAACCACTCCTGTAGAGTGTCCTAGAGATCCTTTGTAATAAAAGTAAATTATTAATATCAGATCTATAACCGAACTGTTTCAAGCCCATAGGAATGCAGGGAGAGAGCTGACTTCTTCAGTGGGAGCTGCAGCCATTATTTTGGCAGCACTGAATCTAGATTTATGGTATTCCATTAAGAAGGAATGCATTAACTCTACAACTGTCACCACTGCATTGATGTCAAAGGAAGTGCTCTGCCTGGCTTTGCTGACTTGATTGATGGAAAATAGTATATCAGTCTAGTTGCTCTTTCTCTGATGAGAAAGGCAAGTATCTTGGATCCATGAAGCTACAGCAAAACTCCATTTTTTTCCCCTCTCTTGGATAATTTTCATGCATTCTTTGGCTGTGGCCATGGAAAATGAAAAGCAAGACTGTTGACTTCTTTCACATTGTCCAGAAAGGGAGGACCCAATAGGCAGAACAATGCAGTTGAGCCCCTCTCTTCTTCCACTCCAGTTCAGTTCCAAGCTTGAAAATTTGAACCAAATGCTGTCACCATAGCAGATTTGCAAATTGAAATACTGAATTCTAGCAACTACAGGTTATAAGATAATCACATGTTGAAACCCAGTCAAAATCTTGATTGCAGTGCAGAGATTTCTCACTGTGTATCCTCTCTCCTAGCAGACTGCAAAAATATTGGATTCATCTCTGGCAAATACTTAAAATATCACCTATTCTTGCAGCACATTAAAAAGGCATTTATTTTTGCAAAACAGGGAAGTCCTGCTATTGCTCTTGAGCAGACGGAGAATTAAGACACACAGGAAATGTCTAGTAAGTAAAGTAACCAGGGCCCATTCCCAGCCCTGAGGCCAAGCAGCACAGCATGGCTCAACTTTACATATCACGGTCTCTTCTTTCCCTTCCCCACCCCCTCAAAACGAGGGTATTTGAGTCGAAATTGCCTGCTGGGAGTAGTCCCTGGCACATGCTCTCCCCTGAAGCATGTCTGTGTGTTGTCTGGAGGAGCGGCAATCAACACAGCCAGAGCTCTGGTGCTGGCGAGTGTGCAAGCAATTAGAGAGCAGGGACAGCCACCGGCCTGCGTGCTGCCCTGCTCCGTCTGGTGAGCAGACAGCAAAAGGAGCTGTGGGCCCTGTTACAGACCCATTAAAGACATGGCAGCACAGTGGCATCCAAGTCCACAAATACGATCTTTGAAACTCTCCTCTAGCCCCATTGGCATTTAAATTTTTAACGGCAAATTTTTCCAGGTGGGTAATGCGCTATAGTCGCTTGCTGTGGTGACCTGAGGTGTTTGCCTTTCTACTCTGAAAGACCTGGGTCAGGGTGCCATTCTTGTCTCAGAGAACAACATACAGGGGAGAATGGATCCATGATGAGCTTGATCAACCTGCAGATGAGATTCTCATGGGCATATGCACACGTGTGCAGAACCCAAGAGACACTGCCAAGTAAAACCTGTCAGATCCATCTAACAAATGCAGGTAGATAGGTTTTACCCAAAACACTGCCTAAGTCTCTTTGTGACTCAAGTGTCCCCACTGCAACACTGGGTTTAAATCCTTCCCAGTGTCTGACTCAGCTCCTGGCTGAGGAAAGCACAGTAGTAACAGTGCTAACTACAGAACTGAAAGGCCCGAATGCCACACACACACACACAAAAAGATAGAACCATAGCTTGTGAAGTACCTAAGAGATGGACATGGCAATAGAACATATTTTTTCTGATTATTTTTCTTTGCATCAAAGAATAAATTCATATTATGGAAGATATAATTTTATCAACATCTTGACCATTGATGGTTTTGATTCCATCAGGATGTTTTTGGTTAGTTTTTTTCCTGTGTTATTATTAGAAGTTGTCCCTGTAGACTTAAAACTAATGTTCCCTTTACAGAAATAATCTCTGTAATTTGTAATATTTTTGGCCTGAAATCAGACCTTTCACAAAGCCTTCCCATCTCAGTTGAAAGATTAGGCTCCTTACTGTCTTGTTTCACTGCCCTCTTCTGTTACTCATATGATCATACTTTTCTCATCCAGAGCTTTTGCAAAAGCAAGCAGCGTAAAGTGAACTCATTAATCTATGCTTCTGGAGTTAAGATGTAGGGAAGTTTCACCCCTGCATATCCTCTCATCATTGCTGTGCTTATCATCATCTTAAATTGTTTTTTTACACAGCCACCCACCTCACTTGCTGTTTCTTGCTATGGCAGCATCAAACTCTCAGTACAAAATCACAAATTAAGGCATGTAGTGAGGTTCCCATTCTATTTGGCCAAAATAATCACTTAGAATTATTACCAATATTTCCCTCACAGCCTCCTGAACATGAGTATTTCTAACACAAAAGGTTACATCTTCTATCAGACAGTTTTCATCCCAGTCTCATACTTTCATTAAATGCGAGCTATTGAACTGATTTAGTTCACTGATTTATTTCACAAATGGTTAAGGCAAATTATTCTAAAAAACCATCATCCCTTAATTCTTTACCATCTGAAATGTATTTACGTATTAGATTTCTCTGAATTGCCTGATTAACAACTGAGGATGCAGCTTTCTGATAGTGCTGATAGAAGAACACTTGTATTAACAGCATGTGGGATTTAGCATAAAAGATCATAAATGGAGCTGTGCACAGAAGAGTTAAAAAAAGGTCCTTTCCACAGCAGGGGGGCATTTTCTCTGTATTTGCTGGGCCACTGTCTTGCCTTTTTTAATGCATTTAGTCATCAGTGTTTGTGAGTCCCAGACAATGTGATTCAGCAGTCTAAGGCAAAACATAGCACAGATGTGTTTGGTCAGTCTGCTGGTTAATTGACAATGTATCAGCTGGCAGCCTGAGGGGGAACCGGCTACAGATGTCCTGCTCTGAGAGCTGCGTAGCTGTGATGACCATTAGCAGTGCATTAAACTTCCACTTTTGTATTCTTGTAAAGAACTCAGATCACCTGATGAGCATTTAAAATATTCTGAAATAAATATGCTAAGCATATTCTTGACTACTAGATTTTATTATCAAAATCTGCAATTTCCAGGGACTTGTTTTTAGTATAGCCATAGAAAGTACAGATGGAATGAAGAAGTGAAAGCTTTACTTGATAATATACATTTTTAATTGTTTGCAAAAACCCTTGTAGGAAACAACTCTGCACCAGCCTAGCACATACTCTCATCTTTCAGTTTGATTACAGGCATCCAAACAACCATTGGCAGGACTAGCAGAACGTGAGCATCTGCATCTCTGCATCAGTTTCTATCACCATGACAATTATCTATATGAAACTGGTTCTTTATGATAATGTGTGCTCTACCATAACAGACCCAGTCAGTTTGCTGCAATGACTCTTCAGAGGATTTAACTTTTTATTATATCGAATCAAAAAGAAAGAAGCAGTGTGACTGAATAGCTGACTCTTGATCTAAAACATGCTTTACCTATTCATTTTTCAACAGGCTATCAAGACTGTGCTGCATAAAGTTTATTTTAGCTATCAAAAAAACTATCAAGATGCGTTATTTGTTTTAAGCAAATGTTCCTATTGTAGTGTCAGATTTACATGTTTTTCTGTCCCTGTCTAACTCAGATGAATTCTTCATGGAGATCAAAGTGATGAATTTTCCTGTATCAGAAAACACACTTAGATCAATTTACAGTACTCCAATGAAAGCGAGTTTCTCTTGCTGGAACAACCTAAAGTACTTGGATGAATTTTGTTATTCCCGATCCCAGTCCTGTGATGATCTCAGGTTCAAAATACTCTGAGTGGCTTCAGAGACACAGAAAAAGTTACACAAATATTCTGAAGTTGTACCTATATACACACAGGTCACAATGATGAAAGTTTGGCTGAAAGTAAAATTACTTAACTTTCTACCAAGACTGCAGTACATCGTTCAGAATGATTTTTACTGTCTTCTGTGGGCTCTAGGTTGTATATTTAATGAGCTATGTAATTTTTGGTCTATTACAGACATCCTCTACAGAATATTGCCCAATCTGTAACCTACCTTCACACGTACTCACCTATCTATGAAAATAAAAGAAAAATCGAGTAAAGAATTTTTAAAACTGCTTTTGGTGGAAAAATACAGATCCACCCATCAGAACATTTTGTGAGAAGTTGTCTTTTACACAGATACTGTGTAAAAGTTGGAGGATCCAGAATGAGAATGGCTGGGTTTTCCTCAGTTAGAGAAATATTGGATCTTCTGAGCTGGAATATTTTTCTGTCCTGTAAAATGAGGTGAGCTTGAAGCCTCACTCCAAGGTAAGAGAAAAGCAAACGCCAAACACTATTTTTTTTCCTTTCCCCAATCAGAATTTATATTTTCCATCCAGCCCTACATGCGTAAAACTGATGGCAGAATTGACCCCTCCATCTTCTGTTCTCAAAAGCTCTCTGATTTCATATCATGTTATTACATTGGACAGTATTTGTACCTGAGCTGATCACTGTATTTTTTCCAACATCTTATTAGCACTGGTGAAGACTATGGTACACCTGTCTGATGGTCTTTAACCTCTGGACGTAAATTTTCTTGGACACACTTACCTAAATAGGGCCCCTTCTGCAACTGCCACTTAGCAAGTACTTCCATTCTGTCATAAAACTTCAATTTCTCTGCCCCAGATCCTACAGCAAATGGGCAAGCTTGAAGTAAACGGGCTGTTTCATCCCGTAATTAAAGATAAGTCTACCTACTGCTATATTACCCAAACAAGTACCACCAGCCCATGTGACAGAGATGTACTGATCTCTGCGAAGGCAAGGAAAGTACTTGGCAAAATGGATTACTGCAATGTTAGAAAGCAATAGGTTGAAGGCATGTGTTTCAATGGATTCCCAAAGTGCTAGCTGGGAATATCTTTAAGTGATGTGTATATAGTTTAGATCTAAGCCTAAAAACAGTCTAAATACCTACACAGTTTTGTGTATGAAGTGGCTCTTAAAAATGACCAATGAGAACGTGAAAAGTTGTGCTAAATAGGGATCAGTAAAGTTACTGGATGTTCTGAAGCACTTTCCTCTCTTCTTCTAAACCCATTTCTATGTCTGGCATTAGAACCAAACCCCACTGAGACTGTCAGACAAAAACCCCAGCCATCCAGATTGTAGAACTAGGTCTTACTCAAAGATATTTTCTTTTACAACCTGGGAAGAAGGATCCCCTTTAATGATGAGGGCAAACATGAGAATTGCAGTAGAACAGGTGATTTCATGAAATTTTCACAACTGAGGTGAAATCTCATTGGAGACCCTCAGGGGATTTCTCTGCCGTTAAGCCAGAATCTGAACCTCAGCCAAGGTTCAGCCTTTAACTTGAAATCCAAACCCTGATTTAAAGGTGATCTTGACCCACATCTGGTCACCATCTTCTGAGTTTACATGTTAACGAAATCTCAAGCTGGTTTTGTTCTTTGTAAAGGTGGTGTGCTCCTGTTTGAAATGTGAAGAAGAGAGTGATATCTTTTTATTATTATAGTAACTTACATTTATATAGTATGTTTTCATCCCAGATGATCCTAAAGTGCTCTAAAAACCATACAAAGGGATCTCTTAATCCACTTCTGAAGTATAGCACTTAATGCAATAACACACAGTGGTTTAGGAGAGGATGTATGCCAGAAGTCTTTGAAGACCACAAGCAAACGGGACCTTGGTTTTAAGTTACACCCTGAAAGACAGTAGCCCCATCAGCACAGACTCTTAAACTCCAGTCTGGGTCAGCAGTTCAATTCCAACTCCAAAGAAAGATTGCCACCTACTAAATCATGGACGCCTTGTTCAGCAGCACTGGCACATTCCACAGAACCTTTCTGCTCAAGCTCTCCTTGGCCACAAATCCCCTCTAACCTGTAAGATACAATATGCCTATGCTGGAAAGCGTAAGGAGTGGCAAAGCAGGGAGGAGTATCAGTGAAAAGATGCATGCCACCCAATCTACACTTTCTTCTTGCCAGACTGGTCAACCTGCCAGATCTACTTTCAGGTATCTTGTTTATAAAAAGCTCAGAAAGAAGCTTGCTTAAAACATAATACCACTGAGGCATGAAAGTTAAGCTGCTAGCACATAAAGGTTAATTTATAAATTACATTAATTCATGTATTGATCACATCATCTTCAAAAATAAGCATAACACCCCCTCTGGTAATATAAAACAAGAAGAAAAAAGGGAACACACATCTCAAGTGGTACCTGAGTTATCTCTCTCCCCAGAAAACCTGGATTCAAGTAATAACACCGACAGTTCACTGTTTGTTTTTCACACAGTGCATCAGCAAAAATAAATTTCTGAATCAGCATGCCTATTTTGATGAAAGTTATCAAAAACATTCTTTAAGCATTTTGATACAACTCAGACTTATGTCCTAAATAATTTTTAATCACCAGACTTCTAGAAATATGCAGAGATGGAAAACATCCCAGGAAATACTTATACTGTATATATGTCCTATCACAGAAGAGCAAATAATGAAGGAAAGTGCTGCTATTAAAGGCAGATGAGGGGATCAGCAAACAGGACCAAAATAGGTTTCAAGCAACAAGGCTTACACTGGATAAAGGCTAAGTTTTTCAAGACTGAGTAGCAAGTTGGGAATTCTCATTTTTGATTGTCCAACTTGGTAAACCTCTAGTTTTTCACTAGTGGTCTTGAATTTGGCACTCCAAATCACTTATGCTATTCAAATATTTAAGTTGGAAAGTGAAATAAAAGGAAAGAATGAATTGTTTTTGTGGATTGTATCTATGATAAGAAAATGGAATGAGCAAATAAATCTGAACATTTGCTGCAAGTTTTGAACTTGGCCATTTTCATTTTCCAAGTAGAAGACCATGAGAATAATACAGGCATTGAGTCCACTTGCACGAAACTAGAAGTTTTAACCATAATATCAGGTTAAGGCAGCTGCAGAAGAAGGATCCAAGAGATAAGCAGGAATAATGCTGAAATTCAAGAACTAATGATGTCAGTCTCATTTCATTCTCTTCAAACTGATCATATACTTTTCCTGTAACGTAATGTCATAGGAAGATAGTGTGGTCCAGAAAAATTAAGAATATTATAATACAAGAAACAATATTAAGTCAGCTTTTTCCTTGGAGAACAATGCAAAACCTTACTGTGCTATTAAGATACACAATCCAATTACTAAAATATGTAAAATTGAAATAATAAACATGTAGTTTTGATTAAATGAGGTTATAAAAATTGTGGTAGTAAAGTAAACATCTGAATCAATCATATTTATGAAAATTAAACTAGCAGAGCATGCATGTATTACTTAAGCAAGCCACCATTACCAAAGTATTCAACAGTTATTAGGGAAAGTTTTACTTTCATCTATAATGACATCACCTAACACACGAGCTTCATCACCTCTTCAGTGCTAGTAACTGAGCTTAGTGGTAAATAACTTCAGTAATTTTCATTGTTTACTACTTTCTATCATGGAAATTTTCATTATTATTGGTGCTGCAAATTATTAAACCAATCACAATTTTACCCGAGCAAACAATTACTATCATTTATGCACACAGAAAGTGCACAGGAAGGCACATGGTGCCCGACTGCCTTCCTCATACTGAACACAGTAATGCTGTTTCTGAGCAATGAATACCTGTTTCTGTGAAAGACTGTTTCTAACTGATGCTGTTTGGATTTTAGCCCTGAAGCTTCCTCAGTTTCCAGACTTCTGCCTCTATTGGTTTCCATAGAAAAATAAAATGCAAAATCTTAATTTTGGGTTAGTCTTTGCATCCCATTTGGAAAAATGCATTCATAAAAATATATATTTAGAATCTGAATGATCCAAAACAGATGGAGCATAGATAATTTTCTCCCATGCGTTCCCATTTCTACCCAAAGATGGCTTCATACCCAAAAGCGAAGGTTCATATATAATGCAAATGGTAATAAGAAGAAATGCTTATTTCTTCTTATCAAGTCATAGAGCCAAGGAAGTGTAACAACACCTTGAGGGCCACTGTCAATTGCTGAAAGAAAAAAAGTGTGCCTGCTGCCTAGGGATGGATATTTGCTCCATTTATGGTCGTTCTGCTTCCTTTATTAGCCCAAATTGACACATTTTCCTTGATCTCTTTCTCCTGTTCCAGAGATCCATTCAAAGGTTATTTTCCCAATGAGGAAGCAAGTCTTTACGCAAATTTGTTATCCCGAGCTTAGCAACTGTAAGGATAATTCATCCCTCTGCTTGCAGGGAAGATACCTGCTCATTTGCTGACCACCTCAGTCTTTTTGTCCAACCCTTTCCCATAGCCTCTGGCAACAGATTTGTGTCTCCTATCTTCCTATCAGACAGGTTAGACTGTCTTCTCTAACTGTAACCAGCGTTGTCCAATTGCTTGAGGGTTTAAAACAGTTAAAGGGACATGTTTTCTTCTTTCTTCTTAGTAGCTGCTATTAGCCTTATCCTTATGTTTCAGTGAGTTTTCTCCCAGCAGGGAAGCTGCCTGCTGCAGGGTGCTTTGTTGCTTTCAGAAATCTCTAATTAGGTCCCTATCTGATTTAAGGAGAAGTGAGTCCTGTCCCCAGTCATCTTGAAAGCTTTACAAATCTTTGCTTTTTGAAGATCCCAGTGAGAAAACAGCTTCCCATCTATCCCACAGCTAATCTTTTCCACTTGCTTTGAAGGTGTTTACTAATACTCTAACCTTCTATCTAAATAAAATCAGAGCAATTAAATAGGAAAACACTGTAACATAAATTTCCATGCTCAAAGGATGGTTGGGAATGTTTCCTTGCTGAAGGTAAGGCCCTGAACTGGTAATAACATGGTTCATAAGGCAGATATAACTCTGCTAGCACTTTTTCAATGTCAAGATATTATTTTATTTGAATATCAGAGCTCTTCTTTTTCTTCTTCTGCTTTTTCTTTTTTTTTAAGGCTAATTTATTATTATTATTACTTTTTATTTTAATTTCTTTCATTCCAGTCACTCCTTGCTTAGGAAGAACAGGAGGAAAATGGAAGGAGCAGCTGTTTGAAAGCTGGAAACGCAGTCTGGAAATTGAGACCTGTAGAATACAGGCACTGATTGTGTGCTTGAGTTCCCCCTGGGCTTTTAAAAGGAAATGTAACATTTCCAGAGTCTGAAGAGATTATTTCTGTACATATAACACAAGTGGGATTAAGAACAAGAAGTTTCTCTGATAGAAATAACTGAAATAGCAATACTCATGTTTACCCCCCTAAAACTTCTTTCGTGGCTTTTGTCCCCAGGGACAGTCCATCTTGGCTCAGTGACTGCCTATAAGGCCTGCCTTTCTATGGAGTTTTCAGCTCAAATGTCAGGGACCAGATAAGATTCTTTCACAAAGTCATACACAGCAACTTGTGAGAGGCACTGGGTGTTCTCATCTCACAGGATCAGGTCCATAGAGAACTAGAAACATGCGTACGAAACACAAAGAGTGCAGAAGAGCAGGAAAAATGTCACCCTGTGCTGATGCATTGGCACAGGATGCCCAAGGAAGTGGTGGGGCCACCATTCCTGGGGGTGTTCAAGAACTGGGTAGGTGTGACACTGAGGGACATGGTCAGTGGGCATGGGGGGGATGGATCAACAGTTGGGCAAGATGATCTTAGTGGTATTTTCTAACTTAACGATGATTCCATGATTCTGTGATCTTCAGAAGGCCAAAGTCCTTGTTTAATACTGAATTCAAATAAGACAAGGATTCAAGGATGCTGTTGTCTATGACCCTGACTATGAAAACCAGCAGCTGAGTGACTGAGCTAGAAAAGGCCATTCGAAGAATTCTGAAGAATGAATTTGTCACTTTTCCTCACGAACTGCTTGATGCCATCAGAAAATGCTTTATTTGCTTGACTTCCTCAGGACTCCGTGCTGGTCACTGGGACAGAGCTCGTCCATCTGCTGGGCTGCAGGGGCTGCCAGCCTTGGTAGGCTCCCTGCCATAATCAGGCCTCTCTTAGCCTCCTCTTTGGACACCCAGCTGACTCATGCTTTCTAAGCAGAGTTCTTATGCGTGCCTTCCACACTTTGAGGCCTTGGCCCTGCTGCAGTGAGGCTGGGGGGGCTGGGACAGAGAGGTCCTTGACCAACGCAGTGGTGCTGGCATGTAGGTGACAGTCTGGCAGTGAAGTTGTGCTCCTGCTGATGTAATCTGTCACTTCAAGGCTGTCCAAAGCATGTCTTCGCCTGTGATAGTGCATGCATGTGGTGAGCACCCTCCAGGCTGTTGCTTTTAGCAGCATTACTAACGTGGGCTCAGCGCAGCTGGCCAAAATGCTCCTGGAACTTTTGCCAAGATCACATCCCGCTTTCTAATGTGCGCATATCTCTAAATATCAAAGCTTATCCTAAAAGCAACACTGGGACATCAGCAGTGCTAAAGAGGGCTGTGAGGATGTTGATGTGCAAATGAGCAGTCTGGCTGAAATCTCAGGTTAACTCTAATTTAAAAGCTACTCGGTCTAGAAATTGTTGGACACAGCAGGTTACTCCTTCAGAGCTTGTTTCTGCATGTCAGTACACAGCATGCACCTGTGGTAACTGAGGAGGTAAGTAAGCTAGTAGTAAGCTAGCAGGTGGCTCTTTTGGGGAAGGTCTCCATGAGAACTGAGGTTTAATTTGGGGAGGGTATAAGGTGAGTAAAGACAGAGCAAACTTCCTGCAGATTGAATGTGCAAACTAACAGTGAAGAAGTAAGATTTGTCACCTAGCAGTGTTTTGGAAGCACTGTGGGTACATTGCAAGAGACCCACTCGTGCATGTCACCCTTTTGATCTAAATCAGAAGAAAAAGGCAAAGGATAAGGCTAGCTCATCAGCACACTAAAAAAATCACCTGGAGACATATTCATGCATTAAAGCTATACTCAAGTTATGTGTGAGAGTGACGAGCTGAAAAGAAGGGCTGGGAGGATATTCTCATTCATGATCTCATGTACAAAAGCTCTGTGAATCCTCAAAGAAAACAAGCAATCTATTTAAATGTATTGGGTCTGTTAAAAACTTGCATTCTGCATTAAGGTGGTAACAGAAAACAGTGACATTTTGCTGCCTGGCTCTTACCTCCTGCTAAGTATTATTTCCAAACAGTGACAAACAAAATTGAATGTTTCTCCAAAGGTCACATCTATCACAGCTTTTATTTTCTCATTTGATTCAGTGTATTAGGGTCTTGTTATTTATTCTATTTCACCTGTTCAGTGAGGTAAACCATTCCTTCTCTGGATAGAAACCAAATGTTATTTAGAGAATTGAGTGAATATTTCGCAGCAAATAACCTATTCAGCCAGTTCAGATTTTCTTTCTGGTCATTATTTGTGTATGATTAGGTTGCTATTTGTTACCTCAAATTAAGGACAGTAGTTCACCCTATATCAATGGAAGATTTAGGCTGCCAGGTATGAGATAATTGCACTTCAACAAGTTATGGCAAATGAAATTATTGCCAGTCGAATCTGGAGTGTATTCTTCTGCCCATTATCAGAAAAGCCACCAAGCAGGACGATGCAGCTCTACGTGAAGTCTGCATTTCACCTTGATTATGACTATCACTGCTCACAGGGCCACGCTATGAAGGGAAACAGACAAATCTGTAGCACCAACTACACATTCAGATATAAACTCTTTCCCACAGTAATAAGGATTAACTTAATAGCTATACCACTGCATGCTAGGACAAATTCCCAACTTAAAGCCTGAGATGTGTTCACTGTGACTCCTTTTATGCATCCTGTTTGGACACCATTACAGATCTTTCACCTAGAGCCTGGATATCGTTTTTTTTTTTTTTTTTTTGTTTTGGTTATAGAATGAATATAAGAAGAAAATCTTCTTTTAGAAGGAATGGTTTGGTCTTTCATGGGAGTATCAGGGATCTCTCCGGTTGGATAGGCAGAACACCACAGTGAAGCTGTAGGTTTCTGGCCTGACCCCAGGGCAGAGCAGCATGCACCATCTCATCGCAGAGCAGTGTGCCTGACTGTCTGTGGGAAATGCCTCAGATGAGAACATGCAGAGAACCAGGCCTCAGACCATGTTCCTCCCCAGAGAAACTCTGCCCATGGGAATTTCATCAACGTGTGTTTTTGGGGTGGGAAAATAGCAGGCAATGTCATCCATTTGGAGTTAAACATTGTTATTGTGGAAAACCAACAAAAATCCCTGGAGACAAAAGCTGGCTCATGAAACTCACGCTTTGAGAAACTGAAAAATAAATAACTAGTGCATACAAAATGGTACAGCATTTTCACCCTGCCATTCTTAGACCAAACCACAGCCTAGCTGCAGAAACCATTCAGCAACAGTCACGGCTCTTTGGATACCAAAAGAAGATCTCTTATAGGAGCATCAGGATATTTAAGTTCATCTGTTTTCCAGCTATATGCAAGACAAATGCTCGCCTATAACACAATTATAACAGCACGGAGCACTGACAGGTCAGGCAGTACACTCACAGTGGTAGCAAGCAGTGATTTCTCCTCCACTTTCAGGGTCTCACTGATTTCTTCCACTCACCTAAGGCTGCAGGGGATGACAGAACACTGCTCAGCATGGCCATGTCTGCAAATGCCACCAAATAGGTTGTTCTCATTTGCCTCTTCATCTGTTAAAAGTTTAAATAGGGCAGTTTTCTAACTGGGAACCTTCAAATTCTGACTTCTAGCTATGTAGTATTTGGCCACCAACTTATAAGTTGAGATGATTGGTACCTTTTGCATTTTTGAGACATCCTATCACACGGTAATACAATGGAGAAGTTGGCTTTACTATTTGTGTTGACTATTTCCTGCAAAATTATTTGTTTTTGTGGTAGAATCATACACTCATGGAATCATTAAGGCTGGAAAAGGTCTTTAAGATCATCTTTAGGATCTGATTTTTATAAAAATACCCAGTACTTCTTGTGACTTGAAGAGCCATATTCCAATTTGTACTGATCCCCCCCCCCCCAAAAAAAAAAAAAAAATAGCCACATGTGAGATAAACTCATACCCTACTGAAACAAATGGCCAATTTTCCACTAACTCCATAAGTACTCAGATTTTCTGAGTTCCGTATGGTAGAAATGTGACCAAGTTGCACAAACCAAGCCAGAGAAGGAAAGAAAGATGTGCACATGAAGCAGTTGCACCCACAGCAATTTTTCACATTCATAAATGTACAATACTTCTCAAATCTGCCTTACAGCACAGCTGATTAATATGCCTAATGCTGCCACAATTTTCCCATACAAGGAAGGAGATAAGGAAGGAAATACTTTAAGATAAGGAATTTTTATCAGTATTAAACACTTTTTAGTAAATACCTTGCCAATATTCCTTTAGTACAGTACAAATTGTTAGCCTTTATGGCATGCAGTAAATTAGTAGGACCTACACACTGATTTTTATTACTTTAGGTAGAAAGATCACAGCCCTCTCAATGTAACTGAGCAACTGTAAATTACTGTTAACAACAACATGAGAGAGAAGGAAGTGGAAGACATTAATGCTTGTTTTCTATTCTTCCTTTGTGGATTTTGGGAAGGGAAGCTTTTAAATAAACTGAATAAATGAAATAAAAGGGCGACTAATGGTTTGGAAGCCCTGCATCTCTACCAGGGCTGCTGAGGACTTTGTCACTCACCATCAAAGGAATTCTTTGCAACTCGTGGGGTTGTCAGCCATTATGTTGTTAAAATACATTTTTCACAAACACAAATGTATTTTGAAATCTTTTAAAGTCTACAGTCATAAAAACAAGGCCTCAAAGAGAATAGATTTTAACTAAAGTTACTCTACCTTGTTTCCACAATAATAACCTCTCTATTGAATCTCTATTGAAATACAAAGCTAACTGGGTGCTACAAGCCTTCTAACAGAAAAGCAACTCATTTATATTTAGGCTGGTGTCTGCATGCTTCCCAGGGTGAACACTTAAAACATGCAGATTTACAGTTATGGGGATGATATTTCACCAAACAGAAGATGCGCTTCAGTTTGGATCTCACATTGGATGAAGCAAAGAGAATCCCCACAGAAGTCCATGAGTGTGGCTGGATACAGAATCAATGTCAGTAAGTGAAGGATCAGCCCCGTCCTGGAAGGCAAAGGCTTGCAATCTCACACTGATCTGAGGTGGCACAGACAGATCTCAGCTGTTACAGCAAACAGATTTTCAGTAGCAGTGAAAAATCAGCTCTTCTGGCAAGACACAACTATGTTTCCAGCAAGTCTGGGATGTTAACAGATGGCTTTGAGGAGCTTGTGTTCAGTGTCTATGTATTTTATATATGGAGATCTCTCCAGACTAATTGCAGTGTGCTCATGTGTACAGAAGCCCCAGGAGGAAGTCAAGTCCATGAAGCAGACCTTGTGTCTATTGCTTCTCTTTAAACTGACTGCACAACGTGTGTAACAGCTGTGTGAATGTTAGGGGCTGCAGAGAACAAGAAAACAGAAGCACAGTTCAAATGGAGCAGAAGGGCTAAGGGAGACAAAGCATGCCAGTTAACAAGAAATAGGACAGGAAAACTAAAACAGTGGTGGCGGAATCGCAGGTTGGATATTAGAAAAAAGTTCTTCTCAGAAAGAGGAATGATGCATTGAAACAAGCTGCCTGGGAAGGTGGTGGAGTCACCTGGAGTCTCTGGAGGTGTTCAAGAAATGTGGAGACGTAGACATGGGGATGGTGGGATGGTAGCCAGACTAGATTATCTTAGTGGTCTTTTCCAACCTTATGATTGTTTTTAAGAATGAATGTGATGTGTCTCTGTGGATCATGGACGTGTACATTTACGGGTTATGGTAGAAGCCAGAAGACCATATGACTGGCTGTGGTTACATTTTTATAGACTGGTTTAGAGGCAACCAGTAAAGTTTTCCAGAGAGGGAGAAATAAGAATCAGCAATAGGAGAAACAACAGAAGGCTTGGGCTTATGCAGAGTACATTGAAGAGGTTGCCTTGTCCACCTTGGAGGTGACATGAAGCAATATGAGCAGATACAGACACCTAAGAAGTGGATGAAGATAGAAGAGGGTTCCATAAAGCTCAGAAAGATACATTTATTTGGGTACTGAAGTGTGAAGCCATACATGGCTGGAGCCCATTGCTGCCCCTGGTTGGCTTCTGGAGGTTGGTGGGAGCTGGGCAGCAGCTGCAGTGCTCAGGGCCAGGGAACACCAAAGGAGGATCTCCCAGCCTGGATCCTGTGTTCACTCAACCTCACTTTTTGCCCTCAGCCATACTCAGACGCCCCAGCACCAGAAAAGCGCAAACTCCAGTGCTTTGCAGTGCACAGTGTGCTGGTGTGGTCTAAAGGGGCCGAAGACAAAATACATTTCTGCCTGCTATTTGTATCCTTAAGCATAAGATTTTATTGTGGCTTTCTGGATAGCTACGTATTTTACCGAACCCTTTAAAATAATTCCAAGTATTTGACACATTTGGTCTCCAAGAAGAAAGCAAAGAATTCCAAGAGGTGTTTTACATGCTGTGAAATTGCAGGTTCTTTCCTTTGTTCTAAATTTACTAGTAATTAATTTCCTCTAGCAATCCCATATTTGAATCTTGGCACTATAAAACAGAGGGGCTGAACACAAGCCTTCAAAGGCAGACGGCTGATGGACTAACGCAGAGTGCCCTGCAATAATGTAGATTTTAGTTTTTGAGGAGGTGTTTGGGTAATGTTTCTATCGTAGCTTAAGTGAAAAACTAGCATCTGGCTGGTGAAATAAATGAAAGCCAAACAGGGATTTACAGGGAAGAGTTTATAACTATATTTTGCATGCCTGAAAGAATGATATGTGTTTTCCTCAGTCCAGCCTTCCAAACCTATTTTTTCAGGCACAAAGACACTAACCTATGTTTACTTTTCAAGCAAAAGGGGAAAAAGTGTAAGCAGTGAAAAAACCAGACTCCCTATATTTTTCAAAGTTACTAGGGTAAGGTAGAACTTTATGATTAACTTTCCTGTCTAACATAGGTACTGTGTTCAAAACTCGTGTACCTCTATGATATCCCTGACTGTATACCTGTCACCCCAAAGTTTGTGAAATCATTAATACTGAAAGAATCTGTTTTATCATTTTTAAGATCTTTCCAGCTGCAGCAGGTTTACTCTGAAAGCATCCACAGCACTTTCATCAATAGGTCATGGGTTTTATTTTTCCCAATTTGTGGTTTTGTCCCCCATCAGCAAAAAGCTGTGGTTTTACTGCTTTCTGCATTCAGAAGAATAGTGAACCATTGGCCAGGGTGAAATCAATGGAGAAGCAACGTACTTTAAAATGCAAAAGATACTGAAGTACGGTGACTCTTCCATGCTCGAGGGCGAGTCCCACCATCTGCTCTGGCTGCGGCTAAGGCTGACCTCCCTTTGTATTAGGGGAAAAAAAAAATAAAAAGTAATTGTGCAGATCAAAAGAAGTTTAAACAGGGAAAATGTAACTCCCAAATTCGCAGGCTGCGCACAGCGTCTGCACACAGAACAGTGAGTATCCAGGAGGAAATCATTTTATTCTGAGGTGACGAGTATTTTACAGCCCAGCGAAATCCTGCTTGGCAAACTCTTCAGCTCTGGGATCTTTCTCTCTTGCACACCCATATCTGCTTCACAATCCCCTCCTGTGTATGCTCTTCCTCAGAGGATGAAAGCCACCAACAGGCACAGGGAAGACACTTTCTTTCCAATTTGCAGGTATGAGCAATTTGTGTAGTTCCCACCCTCTGGCATTAAAGATGCTCAGAAAACACACCAAATGATTGGTCACCATTTGCATGTTGACATCTTTGCAGGGAAAGGTGCTGTTTCTAAGTCATGCTCCCCCTTCTCACAAAGAAATTTTTGACTGAGATTGCTAACTAAAAGGAATCCAGTAGCTTTCCTGTAAGTAAAAATAGCTCGTTAATGCTGGAAGTAGAACTTGTGTGCAAAGACTGTCCTATGCAAATCAGAGCTGATGAGCACTTAACTAATCTGTTTACAGACCAGAGCTGCTGGGCAGGCCTCAGCGATTTTCTATCAAAGCAAAGAACCATTCTTTATGGGCATCTGGTTGTCCCTGAATTGGTAGTTTAAGCATATACCCTTGCTTCAAAGAAAGATCAAAGGATTTATTACTTCTAAATGAGTGCATTATTTCCACTTACTACTTTCTTGTTTGCAATGTGCTATTAACAGCACCGTGGCAGGGTTACCTCAAGACTCTAGTTTCTCATAGATGCCAGAATGCTATTTTAGATGGTGTATTTGGCCAATAATGTGCAGGCTGTTACATGGATGGAGAAGGAAGTAGGAAACTTGTTAGAGCAGCCAGTCATGGAAAATGGATTTAAAAAAACAAAAAACAAAGCAGCTACAATTTAAGATAGGAAAATGACAATTTATCATTTGAGCTGTAAAAGAACACAATGAGTCTGTTTCAAAATGACAGCCACAGTTCTGCAGACAGAGCTAGTTCTGGCTCCTCCTCATATGAAAAGAAACACACATTGCTCCTGCTCTCAGCAAAAGCCGAGATACCACAGTCATGAAGTAGCACAACGACCGGTTCAATGAACAAATTCCTATTACCCCATAAATGCCTACCATCCCCATCCTTTTGGCTTACTGTTTATAGCTCCGTTTACTTATTAAGTCTGGAAGAAACAAGGGAGACACATTCATTATGTGCTTTCTGGCGCTACTGGGAGCACATGGAAAGCAAGTAAGACCTAACATCTTATTTACACTCGTACTGAAGGCCCACAGTTAGCTCAGGCACAGAGCTGAAAAGGGAATTTTCAGAAGGAGGTGCAGAAGTAGATTCCAGGCAGTAAGGGCCAAGGCAGACAAAGCTGCCAGAACTATAGCCACAAGTGGCCCCTGGGAGAATTTGGAGGGGCTGGTGTGATGTTTATTGCTCAGACTTCAGCGCTGGGTGGTGTAACGGGGACAGGAACTGCATTCTGCTGCCTGGGAGCTCAGTAGTGGTATCTAGAGATATCTGTGGACTTGGCGTCTCCACCTTTATCACAGTGCCAGAGAGAGCCCACTGTGGTCCTTATCTGTTTGACAAGGAGTCACCTTGCCCTGATAGGCCTGGCAAGCCACACAGGCACAGGGTCTGCCTAGTTTTTCTCTTTTTATTAAACCCAGACTCAGTTTGCATCCACATCAACTAACAATTCCCTACCTAGGTCAAGCAGAAATAAAAAATGTCATAGCAATAGGGGGTGAGGACACAACCTAGTGGCCTTAATCATGTTGATTTTAGCTCTTGTCATAGATGAAAACCTACTAATTTCCATTGGTTTAGCAGCGTTGTTCTCCCCCACTCCTGACAGGGACCAGATGTTGGCTATATTTGAGCATTAACTGTAAAGACAACCCCAACAAAGTCAAAGGCAGTGGTGGAGTAATGTAGTGGCCCTGTTTAGTGGCTACACCACAGCTCAGAGGAGTAACAAACTCAAACAACTGATACACTGCAGGCTCTTGGTTCTATGCAATCCATAGGTGCAAACAAGTAGAGCTTACATTGAAGCCTCACTGCACTGGAATCCATACGTCTTAAATCCATGTACCTGAAGCTCCAGCTTCCATCATCACTGAGTGGCATCAGTTAAGTCTTCCTCGTGGGCTGCAGACTGATCAGAAGCCTGGTGCTATTACACAGCACTGACAGTTCACATCACAGTTAACCACAACAGGCAACAAATGTTTATCAGCTAAATCCTGTCATACATAGTACAGATATAGATACTAACATATAAAGGCACTGGAAATAGCTACTCACAGGCTGCAAGACTTTTTTTTTTTTTTAGTGTAAGTATGTAGAGAAGAATGGAACTAATGAAACTGGAATATTTAGCCAAATACATAACCAGTATTGCATGTAAGGATATAGCACTAAGGGATGTGATTTAGAGATGGCACTGGGGAGGTCAGGTGGATGGCTGGACTTGATGATCTTGAAGCTCTTTTCCAACCTAGGTGATTCTATTCTATGGCTCTATGATTCTAAAACTATCCAGAATGTGTCAGGAATATAGTGGGAAGCTGGGGATCTGAAAGAGCCCTCGTGAAATCCACAGCTGTGTGAATTCCAGGAGACTGAGTATTGGTGGAACCATCAGGCAGGGGACACATCTTGGGCACTGTGCAGGGGAAGAAGCAGTAGGGCACAGATTGCCAAGATGATGCTGTAAAATAGACAAAAGCAGCAACATCCAACACATGAGCTTACTAAATATTGGGCACTAAAGTTGAACAGTGTCTATAGTGATGGAAAAACAGGGATGATAACTGGAATCCTATTGCTACTCACGAACTGTCCAGTTTAGGTACTGAAAACAGCCTATACAACACTCAGTTCAAGGCTAGGTGCCCAGAAACTCACCAGGATTCCCAGGAAAGTCTCTGGGACCAAAGAGCTACAGATATGTCAGCAAACTGCAGCTGGCTCAGGTGTGCCTGCAACCAATGATTACAGCCCAGTTAACATCATGAAATCATTTGGAAGAAGGCACTAAGAACAAAGTACGCAGCTGAAAGATATTTTAAAGTAATCTTCAAGTTTCCAAATTGTTATTACTTTTGTTTTACTTGTCTGGTTTTTCATTTGAGTTTCAACAATACGAATTTTCAATATACAATTATTTTCTTTTCTAAAAATACTGTAGGGACTGCAATATATTGTAACAGCACTTAACTTCTCTCTCCAGGGTAGCTGCATTTCAGGTACGAGCAAAGTTACCTTTTGTATCAGGCGCGTGATATCAGCACTCCCAGTCTTTTTGAAATCAGTAAAATCCATAGAACGTATGTTAGCATGTTCATGATTTCCAGGCCTAACATTTAGTTTACTAACCAGAACACTGTTATCACCAGTGGGAGGCTCAGCAAAACCAAACGAAGCAACACACTGAGCTATCTCTGACCTCAAATGAAAATCAAGACCTCATTTCAGGCCAAGGTCAAAAGAAAGAGCTGGGTGTCAGTGCAGAAAGAGACAGACGGATTTTTATCATACAGTTGCTATAAGAAGACATCTAGTACTTTAAAAAGGTTTATCCACCTGTTTCAATTTACTGCAAGTGCTCATGATCTATGATGAATACGACCACCAACAAAAAATCATTGCCATATGGATGCCTAATTCCATGTCATACATCTACTGAGCACACCAGCCATAAAAATACTCATTCTCTGTCCACTTAAGAAAATTTTCTAACCGTTGCTATTATTCTTATTGGAGAAAATACTATGTGCAACTGTGCCAGCAAACAGGAAGGTCTGTGACAAATCATACATAGAAAGCAACAAATCTTAAAAATACCAGCAGCCTTTAAAGACTGTATAAATAGTATAATATATATTGAGTTGGGCCTGGATAGTTTTGGTCTTGCTGATCAAGATGGAGAAATAAGATTATGGAAAGACATCTGTTGCACAAATATCACAGCCCTCGTATGACAACATTCTCGCTCCATGGGCAGCCTCAGACTTTCTGTTCTGCAGATCAGTTAGGAACATCCTTCTGTGACAAAGATGTAACATGCAAACAGCTGAAAAGATGGGCAGCTCTGTTCTCAGGCTGGAAGTGACAGCAGCTGTTTTGTGATCTCAGCAGCTCCATCATCTGCAGCTGGACAAGGCTGGGACAGAGATTGTCAGCATCACCTCCAGCAGCTCCTGCTGGTTCCTTCCTTCACAGCCAGCACCCCATCTTTTCAGAATCCTGACGCCAGCAATGTGGCACAATCCCTGCCTGAGAGAGATGTCTTTAAGATGCATCTTGGCCACATCTGCACTGGAATTACATGGCCATTCCAAAAACGCTGTGAAAACCTGGCACTATTGTAGTTAATGGCAACATTCCCACTGATTAAACCAGAGCCAGACTATCACGTATAATACTTTTACTTGGTCGGAATGCCTCCTCTTCCACCTGAGGCTTGTAAGAGCCGTAAATAAAGTTATAGCAACAGCATACTCAGTAGTTTTAATAGAAGGCCTCCTCTGTTAAACAACTACCAAAAATAGTTTCTTAAGATGGGTGATACTGAATCATAAATGAGAGAAGGCTGCTTAGGTATTTTTTTTTTTGTCAAGCCATCACTACTTTTATTGGTTGTCAACGTTTTCCTGCTAGTCAATAAATGCATTTGATATAGGTGAATTTCCAAGGTATGCATGATGGGAGGGTTAGTTTAACATTCAGAGCAATTTTAAAAGAAGTTACCTCAAGTTTCCCTTTGGGACATTTAGAAAATATGCAGCTAATTTGTTGTACCTAATTTGTGTGTATGCACTGGGAAGTAATTAGTGTGGAAATTTAACTAATTTCACTGTCTTTCTGTTCAGCTCAATAAATCGCTGTTTTCAACACCTGTTTCTGGCAGTGACAACAGTTTTAGTACTTGCTTAATTTCCACAGATCACAAGTATACCCCATGCAGAGCAAAAGATGCATTATACACATAGGCAGAATAGATGTAGCTAGTGTGAATAGCGCCACCATTATATGTATCCAACAATACAGTATTCCCCTGCAGAATTAGAAAATATGTGTATTCTGCTAGAAATTATATCACTGGCTTCAGGTATTGGACATTATTACAAGCTTCAAGGCACTTTCCATAGTAAGATTTATTTTACAAGTTGTTTCTAGCTTTGCCAAACTAACTACTTGGTCTAAAATTTTATACGCTGGCTGCCTGCCCTGAAGCTGGCTTTTGTTTTGCTTGGTTTTTGTTTTTGATTTCAGCCAAAATCCTCCTCTAAGAAACAGACCAGAAAACATTTTTTTTGTTGGTTTGTCAAGAGAGCATTCTGGTGGTCTCTACTCCAACTTCAGCTTTGGAGTAGGAACTTGAAATTTGATCACAGGTTGTAGGAGAGGAGAAATGGATCCCAAGAAGCCTGAGTTACAAGTCATTAAGGAGAAACATACAAACAATTCAAAGTTTTTACATGCTTAACAAAGACTTTATGATTCAAATCATAAAACCATGACAGTCTGTCTCACTGAACACACTCCCTTTCCTCATGGTTCCTAACATCTATATGTGCGTGTACCACATTCAGGAAGCAAATGATTATGCTTCCTGCAAGCAAGCACATTGACAGAAACTGCTGGACACTAGAAGGATGCATCTATCAGAAATTCTCAGCAATCCTGCTACCAGACAGCTCTCCAAACCAAATAAAAAGGAGACTTGACCAGTCCTTCCTCTTCTACTACTCCTTACCTCATCCACTGTAAAACTGCCACATGAACAAGGATCCCATGAGCAAAAAGCTTTCCTGTAGTCTCAAATTCATTGTAAGACTGGGTCCACCCCTTGTGTTGTGTGAGACAGGAATACCACACGAAAAAAGCTCTATGTGGTCCTGCAATTAAAACTTGAACCACACACCTCTAACATTGGTTCCACCTTTGTTCATTTTCCAGCACTCGTGCAACTGACTTGTCAATTTTAGTAGTTTTTATTGCAGATAGTTTTGTGTCTGAATTCAAGGAATTAATGGAATCAATAGTTTTATTAAATAAGAGAAGAACAACTTTTTAAAAGTAGGATTGCTCCTGGCAGTCTGCAACCCATGTACAACATCAGTGAGCCCCTAAGCTCTGAATAACCTGGAAGGTGAGAGTATTTGAAGTAAACTAAATGGAAACGAGATCAATCAGTAGTTTAATGACTTTATATAATTTACTAACATAAATAAAACATAATGTTCAGTTATCAGAAGTTACTGAATTAAGCTAATTCAACCACACAGTTTTCTTACCTGAATGTGCATGTATAAAGGGATTTGTGATAGAACCAAAATTGGAATGTAAATGTGTAACTGAGCATTGAGCCTAGAACCTCTGAGTCAGTATGGTTGTGAGCACTTACATTCACAAATTTAAGTTTACACCTGCATTTTGCCAGAAGCAGTGAACAGTTAAGGTAATACATAGACAAATATACTAATGTATGCATTACATAGTCAAGAGTTCTTCAAAAGCCTGTTATTGCAAGATAATTTGTAAAAACCCAAGCAAATGAAAATAACAGACCACTTAGTACCTTCTTAGTGAATTGTGTGTGTACAAGACTGCATCAAAACTAAAAGCAAATAATCATACAGCAAGTATTTACCAGCATATATTTTTATTTCTTTTCAAAATAATGTTTTTTTTTAGGTTTATATTACTGCAGTAATTGTCTAAAGCAAATACACACTTGGTTAGAACTTCTGGAAAGTGCTGTTCTTGAGCTCTGAAAATGTGTGACAGAAAATGTGTGACAGAATACAAGAAAATATAAAACTGGGTTAGCAAAATACAGTAACAGAGTTTTACAGGAGAGACAAGCATACCATGTTATTTTAACTAAGTCTATCAGGCAAACATGCTGTAACAGCTCTCCACTTAGTAACATGTGCCTATAAACTTAATCTGCAACCTGACCCCCAGGAAAAATTCACTACTGATCAATCCAAGGCTAGGAGGGTCCAAGAAAAAAAAATAAAATCCATCTCAAGCCGTGTTTCTTCATTGTAAAAAAAATCTTCCTTTTTTCCGTAAAGTATTCACTTTTAATTACAGCAGATCACTATATATCATTAAATCTCTATATAACTTTACTCTTCAAGATTCACCTAAGTTTGTAGCCATAATGTAAATTATTTTATATGCAAACAATTAAGTGTTGAATAAAAAAAATATTTATTTAATGCATCTAGTGAAAAAAAAACTTAGATGGTTCTTATAAAATGAAATCACTGCCTGGCTGGTTGCCAAACAACCTCTTCCTCTGGTTCACTTTTTCAAGAATCGATGAAGTCCTGGAGTTTGTTGTTATTTAGACAACCAAGGATGGTTGGTCTGTATGAGATCAGGATGCACGGTATTTCTTTAGACCCATATATCTCTCAAATGAGCTGTAGGGATAAAAATGTGGTTTGTTATTGTGTCCATTGCCAAAGGACAGCTCACAAACTTTCCTCCTCACGTAAAAACTGGAACACAACTGAGAAGTCTTTCAGGGCATAGCCTTTTGCACACATCATCCTGTAGATCTGATGAGCCTGGGATCCCAAAGGAACTGGTGTCTTTGTGTTGGTGGCAGAAATCTGGGCCAGGCCAAGATCCTGGGAGGAAGGAGAAAGGAGAAGAAGGCAGAGAGGAAGAAGGGAAGGAAAGGAAAAGAGAAAAAGTCAAGAAAAAAATGACAACATTATCAATGGCCATGTACATACTATAGGTTAAATGACTTTCATTGTTAAGAGAAGTCTACTGTATAAAATTTCAGCCCCAGAAGAAGGAAGCCTTGTTTAATTTTTCATTTTGAAAACAGTATTCAATAGGAAAATACAAGCAAAAACAAAAAACAAAGAAACAAACAAAAAATCCAAAAACCCAGCTCACAGACAGCTCTGCAAGGAAGAAAACTTCCTTCCAGACAGAGGGAAATTCCTTGATCACTCTGCAACTGGGTAGCAAGACTCAGAAGTCTTTCCTCCACTTTACTATGTTATCTCTAAAGCCAAGATTTCTCTGGCTACTCACTTAAACATGTTTCACATTGTTTGGGTGAGAGGACATTTTTCTAAAAGCAGGTTAAGAACAAAGTGGAAGGTATTTGAACAGCAACAAAATTGAAGCTTCTTATCTTGCCTCTTATGTTACTCACATTTACTGCAATGTGACCGTGCAATTAATAAAAGAAATGATAGGTGCAAGCCACTTTGTGAATAGAAACAGTTTACAGCCTCAGTGAAAGGATGTATTAAAGAATTCCCTAGGGAACTGTCCCATTTTTTACAACAACTTGATATTTTCTGTAATGAGCAAAGATAAAGGAATATAGAGTATAATTCAACTGCATTTTTAAACACTAAGTTTGGGGCAAAAAAAGAGGTTGCCAAGAAGAATAATTTGAAAACCTGTCCTCCAAAAGCATTCGGTCAATTATAGCTATAATCCAAAATAAACAGGAGAGAAATGAAAGGCAAGTACCAGCACAGTGACTAACCATAGCTAGTTAGAAAAAATCAGCTTCATGCATGCTGGACAGAAATGATGAGCCAGGTTGGAGGATGCCCTGAATTTTAAACTGAATCAGATATGAGGCTCACCAAAGAAAGAACAGCTAACAAGGACCTAGATATAGAAACAGATCTCTTTGTAAGTATGACAGTAATGCCTGTACTCAGGGTTGCCTTTATAAGGTATTGCAAGAGGATGGAACTTAATTATGAGGTCCACATTTTAAGAAAGCTGCAGAAATACTTCTCCAGTGTTACTAGTATGTGACTAGATTTGCTGTCCGTCTAAGACTGTGGAGGCTCATAGAATTTGCAGTTTTAGTGGTTTTAATCTCTTTTTAAAATACATTTTTGACAAATAAGAACTGAGAGACTATAGTTCTGCTGAGAGCACTTTTGGCTTCTCAAGAATGACTTACAAGACAGGTCTTTACTTTCTGTGCGTCCGTATTTGAATTAGCACAAGGAAATTCAAGATCTTACTCTATTCTCTAAATGTCACTTCGATCTGTAAATCGGCTCTATAAAGGTCATTCTAATACAAATCAGAATTATAGTTACTCTTCCTATTACCCTTGAATGACTTCAAGATCTAGGAAAATGGGAAAAACATACGTATCACATGCCACAGGATTCAGATAAGATTCCTCATCTGCATCAGTGCAGATCATTTCTTTTTGCCTAGCAATGACCGATGACCTAAGAAGTCTAAGAGTAGTGATTTCAACAACTTAGAGTAAGATATTCCATGATATAATCCCAACTTCTTCCAGCACCTCTCTATGAAATCTGTTGCCAAACTGTCCACTATATTCAAAAAAACTTAAATCACTTCATGTAATAGTAGAATGGCAAAATCATCCAGCTCCAAACTAATAAAGGTGCTTAGTTCCAGTAGTAGTGGTCTATTTTTCTCTGAAGGGGTTTGCAGAAAAGCAGTCCCTGAAAATTCTGAATAGCACAAAGACAATTTTATAAAGCAGGTCTGTTTGCTTTTATAATGAAACTTGGGCTCCAACATGGCTGAAATATTACACAGCATCTCAAAATTTACTTGGACTGCGACTCCTGACTCCAAAATCAGGAAGGTCCTAGGGGTTTTTATTTGTTTTTATAAATTTCATTCTATCAATTAGAACTTTGAAGGAATAAAAATAGAAACTGTATATAAAGCTTATCTTTAGCTTTAGGTTGCAAAAGATTTTACACTTTTTCTCTCAAAGTTGGAGATTCCTCAAGTGAAATAGCACAGAACAGCTCTAAAGGAAATTTGTCTTTTGCTGACCTTTCTGAAAAAGTAAAAATCAGAGCATAATTTGAGGCTTCTCTCACACTCTTTGAAGCTGATATATTCCTGCAGATGTCTTACTGTAACGACAGTTTGGTTCAGTTTTTCTCAGCTTAGATAGGCCAACAGATTCTCTTTCAGAAGACAGTTGTCAACTTATTTTATTTTAAAGAAGTAAAAATGAACAACAACAACAATACTACAAAGACCCATAAAAAAATGGTCACAGTAGAAATATCTGGTTCTTTATACTTATTTTGTAGTTGATGTAAATGAAACTCTGCCACTGGAATAAAGCACAAAGGATGCCCCGAAATTGGTCAAGAATACTATATGATATAAATCTTGATTTTCTCAGGATTCGAGGACAACATTTAATCAGTAACTATGATGTGAATATAGTTGGATTTTACTTCTTCCAAGTGGCAAAAGCGTGCTTTGTAGTTTTTAGAGAAGAATCTCCAACTCAACTTATAAACTATATGATTTATCACATACCAGGATGAAAGGAATCGTAGAAGTCCTTTGACAAACTAAGGAGAAGTGTCTTAAAAGTGGTCACTACTTCACCATGATATATCACAAAAGTGATCAGCTTTCTCTTGGTCCTTACTCATTTAAGTAATTTTCCACCTATACTGAAGAGGCATAAAAGGAATTTATTGTCCTTCCTTCATACTGAGGCAGTCTATATGCTGTCTAGAAAGACAAGATGGGGAGGAGAGGCACCAGAAGAGGTGAAGAACAATTAAAAATCCTCTTATGTACTGATGATACTTTAACCAAAGGCTGGTAGTTTCAACAAGCACAAGCCAGGCTGTTGCTCCTCCAATGAAGATCTTAGAAAAAGGTCCCTCTTAGCAGCAGAACAGAAGAGAGAAAAAACTCACTGTTTATCCAGAAAGTTAAAAGGGAAGGGAATATGTCCCATCCCATTTGTATTATGAGGTTATTTTCAACAAGAGTAACAGTTTAGAACCACAAGAACGGAGACTACAGTGTGAAACAATGCAGAACAGATTCTGAAAGCTGTGCATGATAGAAACAAGAGCTTTGAGGCAGTGCAGGATCAGGTTGCTCATCTCTAATCAATAACTTGACCAACTTCAAATGCATAATATGAAGCATTTTATAAATCAGTAATTTAAATAATGTTTTCTTGTCTCCAGTGTTCTGTGACATGAACATGACATAAAAAACCTTGCTTTCCAGTATTTTTACACATCCCTCAAAGAAATGAAAGCTGCTGGCTGTTGTTGCATAAACAATACATAAACATTGCACACCAACCATCGAGGAATGAGATGAGAGTTCTCTTCCAGGGCTGTTTTTGTAACTTATCTTAGGCAATCATTGTGTAAAAGCAGAAACAGTTCAAAAGTCAGCGTCCTACAGTTCTTCCCTCCAACTGTGTCCTCATCAGCACTGACCTCCTTGCCTATTTTCCTCTGGCCTCCAAGAGCTTTACTTTCCTGACCACAGAGTGACTCAGGACAGTGCTTTTCCTAGAACAGCCAAGAGCACGGCACTAAATGTACCCTCCTGGGATGGGACAGCTGTAAGTTACAACTTCTTCATGCTGAGAAAGACCTAAAACCCAGATCTTTCACTTTGCAGGCAAGGAATTTAGACTACTGAGTTTTACTTGTAAGACGCACTACATTTGCCACCACCGATGACGATTCAAGAGAGGTCGCAGTACAGTGCAGGTACCTGTAGAAAATCAGCCTGCAGAAGCTGTGGGTTGAAACCTGTCTGCATTATGCATTCCAAATGATCTTAGGCAAACACCTTAAGAACTGGCTCAGTAAGGAAAGGGATGTTAGAGGCCATGTCTGATAGCACAGCATAAGGTATCTGGAAGAGATTAGGCCGAAAGTTTTAGATCCTTATGCCATTATGGACAACTAATCTGGCCAGCAGGATTTTCCTGAAATTGAGCTGAGGCTGTAAGTTCCAAAGTAGCCATGCAAAAGCCACCTAAAAGACTTGCTGAACACTTGCCATACACACAAGTCTATTAGCAGCTCTAGGGCAAGTAGAAACTGAGAAAGTGCATATCATCTCATTGAGTGGCTCTGCAGTAAGAATAGCTAGGAAGAGGCTGGAGATTTGAGGGAAAGTCTCCTACACTACTCGTTAATTCAGAGCTACAGTAATAGGTTGAGTTCTCCTCCGTCAATGCATACACATTTCCTTGTAATCATAAATTTTCACTAAGAATGCTTGCCAGAAGCCCAGAGAAGCAGCTATACTTTTGCAACATGCAAGTATCCCATACCTTAGCCATGAGTGTTGTTCCAAAGCCACCCTGATAATTATTAGCAGATGGTACTCCTTCCATCACTCCAGGAACAGGGTTGTACGTATCGCTTGACCAACAGCGACCCGAGCTCATATTCAGAATTTTGGCCAGCAGCTTTGGGTCAAGCCCTAATCTGTCAAAGGTCAAGGAAGAGAAGTATTAATGTCAAAATGCACAAGACATGGGTGACTTGTTTTATATTTTAGGACTCTGCCATCATTTCTCTCCCTTTACTATAAGCCATGAAAAATGACACAGTATTGATATTGGGGGTAGTGGAGCTGTATTTTAGATTAAAGACCATCAATCCACGGTTTAAGCAGCAGGTTTTCAGAGCTTTCTTCCTCTGCTCTAAGCAAAGTGCCTTCAACCTAGCAATTCTGAAAGTGCGAGCAAAATAAAGGCCCTCTCCGAAGTGCAGCTCCCTTCCAGTTGTCATAAGGTGTTCTGTTCTGCCACTGACTGATCACACCTGTTCTTCATATCAGAATTGTTTTATCTAAATCTGAACAAAGCAAAGAAACGAGAAGCAAGTACCAAACCTCATACATTTCAAAAATAAAAAAATATATATTACTATTGTATACATCTGTATTTTGCTTTGCTGTTACTTAATCTTTGTTACAAACTCTTGCTTTTGAGGCAAGTCTGCCTCTTACTGTGACATATGCTATCTATTCACAAACATGCATTATAGTTCTGGGTCAACTGTTGGTAAGGTTACTGATCCTGATAAAACAATGCTTGTCCAAGTAGAAAATTTGTTCTAGAATGGTTCCATTTGTTTTACAATAGAGCTGATGGCATAAACTGCTGTTCAATGTAGACTGAAAATATTTTAACATTTTATTTTAATTTTTAATTTTATTTTGATTTTTAATTTTAGAAAATCAACCATTTTATGAATTTGTATTTATGCTGATATCAAGTTGCAAATGTATATTTTACACGAATTGCATTCATACCAACAATAACCAACAGTAGTGTATCTGGTCCTGTACAAATGCTCAGTTACAATCATACAAGAAAGAAATCAAGGAAATTAGTTCCAGTAACAATCAAAGATGAGAAAAGGACATTTTAAAATAGATATATTACAAACCCCCTTTGCCATGGACAAGCAAACAGGTTAAAAATAATAAACTTTCCCACAAAATTCCAGCTGAGCTTTAGCCTTTATAGAAGTCAAGCCTCCTTACATTAGATTTTACCACAGACTTTTTGCAGATCTCCATAGCCACGGGAATTCTAACACTACTTCCAGGCTCTGCAGTGCTCTAGGTTTTAATTTTTAGGTGATTAAATCTCATTATCAGTGAAATAGTTCCTAAAGTTATGTCTATTTATTCTAATAGGATTTTGAGATTTGAAAAACAGTGTTTTGGGCAGCGATCTCTGCTATATGCTTCTTGTTCCCACAACAGCACAAGTCTCTGCAATTCTGTCTTCCTAATGCAAAGCATGATCACTTTCTGTACTGCAAAGATACCTTTTTAGCATCACTGCTGTGCAGCCTTATTTATGACTTGCTGCACCAGCCCCTGGGACCGGGCTTTATTCTCCTCCCCATTTAATGGAGCCCTCTGAAAGCTTTCAATTGCCATTTCTTTAAAAAAAAACATATTTTCCAGTACCAATATGTCTTCACAGTATTTTAATTGTACTTATATCCTGTTTAACATATCAAAACCTTCATCAAGAACCTCTCAAAAGAAAAACCTTAATTGTTGTCACCAAAAATACCAAAACCAAACACAACCGAAACGAATCAACCAACCAAAAAACCCCAAATGTGTTGGGAGCAGACAATGCCTGAGCTTTCAAGTACAGAGAAACTGCTTTTCTGGTCAAAACAAATCTCTTGGTTTGTTTGTTTCCTTATTGTTCTTCCACCCAGATCAGTATTTTTAGCAGTACAGTGCCTGCTTATGCCACATCTAGCTGTGTGCGGAGATCTGTAACTACAGCTACAAGTACACTGCAAGGCAGAGAACCTATTATTTCCAAATGCAGGCAACCCTTCCCAAAAATGCTCTCCTCACAGTGTACCAACTGCCTCTCTGTGAAAACACATTTTAAAAGATAACTGTGTGTCATACAGATATGTATAATACCGCCTGCACTACATCTGGCATATTTTTGCTTCAGCAAAGGAAAGAGGCAGACAGCATCACTTTAAATCCCCACTCCTTCAAACTCCGCTGCTCTTAAAACACCATGCAGATTCTCTACAGGAGACCTGAACCTATTTTTTTTTCTCCTTTGCAGCAAGTGTATCATTAATAAGAGCAAGTTAGAAGTGCTTTGCATTTCATCTTTCTGAGGATTCATCCAGTGGTGCATATATAACTGACAGTTAAAATTAGACATATTAAAATCAGTTACTGAAGAAGTCCTCTGTCTTCCACCGTGCCCAAGGCTTGTAATGGTCTGAAACTAGCTAGAATATACAGTAATTGTCATTCAGTGAGAGTCTATCCTAGAAAGTCATGCTTCAGTGGAGAAGACTGAGTTTCCATTTGAAATCAACAAATTAATCCGAGACAGGTATCTGAAAGGGCAAGTTTAATAGGAAGCAGCTACTGGGCTCTCAACCATGATAAAATGTTATTGCTGTTTCCCTGTAAATTGGCTGGGAACATATGATACTCTCTGCATAAGAGCTCCATTGCTGTTCAGGAGATATACTGCTCAAGCTATCAAAATGATGACAGTCTGCCAGTCCCCATAACAACTTGCCATTGGATGTGGCAAGAGCTTGTGCATGTGCATGTGAATTTACAATTACCAAAATATTCTTCTCCCTTATAAGCAGAAAAGAAGTCCATGTATTAGCTGTACTTCTAACAGAGAACAGAAACAACTCGTTGCCTCACATTACGGCTTCTTCAATAACATTCCTAATGAAATGAACAGCAGGAGCTAAGCAATGAGCACCCACACAAAAATGGTTCAAGAAGGATCCCTTTGAGTCACTGCTCAAAATTCAAGTTTTACTGAGCTTTGACAAAATAATATACTGCATTTTTCACACATGCCTCCAAGAGTTCGGCCTGGAACAGAGAGATAAACTCACAAGGCATTTCACAGAAAAGAAAAAAAAAATGCCCTGGTCTCATTTTTATGGTGTAACAACTGAAGCAGCTGAACTGTTGAGAGATTCACGTCTCAAGGTGTTTTGTATAAATATCACATGAAGTTGCAAAATATTCAAACAGAACCTTATGTCTTTTCTACCACAGCTAAAAATGATCATACTATTGGCATTTTAAACAAGTTAAGTGCTCTGAAGTGTCATTAGAAGACTTAGCTGAAGATAGCAGAGAGAGAGTTCTCAGAGGAACTCTGTTTTAAGGCCTTCTTTCTGAAATATGCAATGGGGATGTGCTCAGCACTACATGCCTCAGGCTGGCACACAGGCTCAGTACACTGTTGACTCTCGTTTCTGTTCCCATTTCTCATCTACAGCCCAGAGGTGCTTACAGAAACCAGATCTGGAGGCTTAGCAACAGAGGGCAAAATTCTTTCATTGTTTTTGCACTTTACAGATCTAAAAAAAGCAAAGAGGCACAAACTAATATACAGTAAAATTGCCACGGAAACTGCAGTCTTTGACACATATCTGGGTACCACAGTATTCCTTCTAGAAGAGAAGACTTCCTCTGCTGTTAGAAGCCCAACAGTGATTCTCCAGGGCCCAAGACCACTTAGCGCTGTCATGGTCCTTTATATCCCAAGCCTATTAAACTACCTTGTACCATCTTGTGTCAGCATAGAAACCCTTCCTTGGGTCTCTGAAGGGACTGAGCACTGTTTGACAAGCAGCAGCTTCTGTGTGACCCAAGCACAAACTCAGCGCCATCATTTCCAAGCTTTGCTTTCCTAGTATTAGACATCACTACAAGGGAACTCAGAGCTCAGTAAGTTACTGATCTTGAGATGAGAAAAAGAAAAAAAGAAAAGTAGTCTCTGGCTGTGGACAGTATCAACAAATGTTTTTATTTCTTATTTGTGAAGCTTACGCATATTCTGTGTATTGATTTGACACCGTAATTCACTACAGCATTTTCAGATACGCACATTACTTAATGTGTTTGAAAACTGGATGTGATGCTCAGGGACACAATTTAGCGGTGGGTTGTTATGAGTTAGGGCAGTATGGTCAGGTTATGGTTGGACTTGATGGTCTTGGGGGTCTTTTCAAACCTACGCAATTCTATGATTCTATTATCCATAAAACCATATAGAAAAATCTACTTATGATATATTTTTCTAATGAGGAGTTTCACTATCATGCTAGAAAAATAATAATTCAAATGAAAATGTAAAGTCATTTCCAGAATGTCTGCCACAACTTCAGTAACTTTTAATGGCAACTAATAAAGCATCATGAAATTAGTGGAAAAAATAAAAAGGGTATTTCAATGGTCAGGTCTCAGACTGAATTTTTTTTAATATTACTTATGGAATCCAAGTCCAGTAACTTCCAATGAAAGTGGACATCTTCATTAGTAAAGGAAGATGATGTTGAGTAAAGTATAAAAGCAAGTATATATACAAGAAGCAATTCTGCAGCAACATTGCCTGTGTTTCTGGGAGCTTATTGGCAATTTTTTGTTTCTTAACACTAATTTTCCTTCCTCCTGACAATATTCTGTTTGCTACTTACGCTGAAGTATGGAAAAAATCTGTAATTTCAAATATAAATAAAAGAATAACAGATGTAATTTGAAAATCTGAAGTGAATAAAGTGAAAATTTTGGTCACAGGGTTAATGAAAACAATAGACAAGTGGTTTATTAATAGAATAATGCCACACTGTTTTGAAGAAAGAACATACTGATTTCTCAAAGGTAATATAATCTGACTTTCTGGTTACATCTAAATCACTCAGTAGTATTTTGAATAACTGATTATCTGAAGTCCTTTAAACTCAAGACTTAAACAATACAAATATACATGATGCATGTCACAAAGATTTTATATTCTATCTAGAAGTTAGAAGTATGTATAAGCTCCATTGTTTCTACTATGAGGGTATTTTTGGATTTCCAGGGTCCTTTACCGTTATTAGTTTGAGTCAGACTTTCTTTATCAGTTCATCTTCCAACTCCCTGCAGGTAGTCAAACCATTTCTCACTAAGTAGTCAACCTGTCCTTTCAGCTTTAAATTTGAAAAAAACCCCAAATAACTAACCTATTTAATAAAAATTGAAAACTTTTAGCAATTAGAAAATTGTGACTTGCATGTTAGAAATCTGTATGCACCAAGATTGGAAAGCTCTTGTTCTACTTATATGCAAAAGTCATCTCCAGGATATAATTCACAGCACATTAAAATCAATGCAAGGGTCCTTAATTGCTTTACATTACTGCCTATGTCTTAATCTCATTTAGTCGAAAACTGTATGAGGTTTCTGTTCTTCATGTTATTCAGGTAACAATCAGCAGGTTTCTTATACAATAACTACAGTTCCTTCTTGACTGTCATCGTTGTAAGCAAGAAAGGTTAGTATATCATCACCTCTATAGTGGATTTTTGCACAAAAATACTGAATACAAATTCAGCCAAAATTTTCAACGGAAACCAATTAAATGAAAAATGAAAATTCTGAAAGTCTCATTACAGTGGCTGCCGGCATCCGTTTATCCTGTGCACAAATTACATGCCCAGAATACCTGTGTTCCAAACCTCATGACTTTATTCTATTTTTAAATTTTAATCATAGTAATTCCTACAAATACAGACAAAAAATTAATGAAAAATCAGTTGCATATGCTTTATTAAGTGAAGTATGACTTAAATCAGAACCTGATGAAAGCTTTACGCCATGCTGAATTATAATAGTTGTATACAATGCCACTGTTTTTATTATGGCTTGATACAGACGTGCCTCTGTATCTTGCAGACTCTCAATTTTAAAATGTAAATGGTACAGGATATTGATAAACCAATTAGCACTGATGCAAAGCAAATTCCTCTTTTATCTCAATTACAACATGACAACTTAATAGGTCAAGATAGTCTAACATCTGAGACAAGGGCAATTCAATAAAACAACTGCATCTTGATATGGTAATTAAGAGGAAATGTGAATCCATTACACTGCCTCGTGTATGTGTGCACATGTAGGTGCTCTTTTTTATTTATTTAAGCATTTGATGCCCTCTTGTTGTTTTTACAATGCAACAGATCCACATGAGCACGAGGTCTAAAACCCAGTTGATAAGTATCTACACTATCTGTAGTTTTAGCAGACCAACTGGAAAGATGCAATCACGAGATGAATAAATCACGAAGAGCCCTTAAAACATACACAGTTCTAAGATAATCTCTTCAAACATAGAAATGCATATAAATTTGAAAATATTTTACATCTGGCCACAAGAATTTAAGGTTCAAATACTGTGACACTGAACTGGTACTTGCACTCACTGCATTTGAAAAATTTCAAACACAGCAGAAAAAATAAATCAGTTACAGCTGGGAAGGAAAAATAATTTTGTTTGAATATACTGCAGCTTACAAGTCAAATGCATCACCTGCCAGAAATGAAATGGTGTTTTTAGCATTGAAAAGAGCAGAGTGGGACATTCCACAGCTTTTTGACAAAGCATTAGTTTTGGCAAATAGGTCGAACCACAGTGACAAAGTCTGACAGACAAGTTCTTTTTTTATGCATTGATCTCAATTCGATACATACACTGCATTAGAACTTCTACTTTACAATATATTTTGGTAGATTACACAAAGGTAAACAAAGTCAACATGAGACATAAGAGAGAATAGTATTCAGAATACGCTGCACATCAGCTTAAAATCTGATAGCTATCTCTATATTACTCCCTTTGTATGTAATAATGTAAGACAAACATTATTGTACAGAGCACTACAACAGAATAAATAAAGTCTTATCTTCAGATGCAGAATGTAACAACCTATACAGCCAGTACAAGAGAATACTCCTGTTCTGAAGAGTCCTACCTTAGTTAAATAATATCTTTAGCGTGTTCATGGCTTTTATAAGAGAATTTCTGGCAAAAGATTTTCTATGTCATACAGTTATCATTGTGTCAGCGAGAGTCAACTCTAAAACACAAGACTGTTAAAGACTGCAGAAAAAACACCTTCAATCCAATACAAAAATCAAACAAACCTGATTCCAAGATTCATAGTCTCAGCAGTTCCAATCATACTGATGGCCAAAAGCATGTTGTTGCAAATCTTTGCAGCCTGAAAATAAGTTTATCAGTCAGTTAGTTTTTGCATTTTCTAATGAAAATGCATTACATTTATACATAAGTAATGCACAGGAATCTTCTTCAACTAAATTGGGGATAGTTTTGATTAAATATGCTCAGACAGATCTTCTCTAAAGGTAGCACCAGTAAGCATAAATGTACAGCAGTACAATACATCAGTGAAAGGTGCCCTATAATTCCTTCAGAGATTAGGGAATATTTTTTTCTTAGTACAGTTGCTCAGCTAGTATACGTGGCATGTGGGTGCTCTTTATCATTCAGAATATTCAGTAAATCTAAATTTAGAATAAATTAAATAAAAATTTGTATTGTTTAAGAAGCATAATTCAACAAGCCAGTGTGAAAAAGCACCAGGTCAGGTGTTCCAGTGCTAAGCTACACGACATACTGTAGAAAGGTGCTTTATAAATACATGGTTGAAGTGAGAAAACACAATACAAGGCATTTCAATTTGGAATAGAGGAGTGAATATCATTCAAGAAAAATAAAGCAGTCAAAGTAGAAGTCTGAGATAACTCGTAATGCCTCAGGGTTACCTGTCCAGTTCCAACCTCTCCACAGTAGACCACATTGGAACCCATGCACACTAGCAACTCTTTGGCAGCATCAAACTCCTGTTCCACTCCACCAACCATGAAAGTAAGGTTTCCAGCTCGAGCAGCTCCAACACCTGAATCAAGACAACTCTGGATTTAACACCAGTACTTTTTAGAAGTCTTAACAACTTCACATGATGTAAGGGTCCTATATTGTAAAATGCATGCATTTAATAACTCTATATAGTCTGAGTACTTACAGGATTGTATAACTTATTTCTCAAAACACTTGAGAAGACAAAGTTACCTGTACCTTCAGCAATTTTGGCAAATAAAAAATTCATAAGAATTACAGAAAACTGTCAATGTGACTCTTCATAATTTCCCATGAGGAAACAACCAATCCTTCCTGTGACTTTGCACCCTGTAAAATTCATTGTAACTGAATCATTACATAAAATATCTGTTGCCAAACTGCTCTTCAAACATGACTATTCACAAACAATTGCTCAAAGTTAACTCTGGTTTTACCAGTTTCTTCAAACTCTTGGATAAGTTTTAGCAATGCTTGCTGATTGCTAACTGAACTACTGAAAGTCATAGACATGGAAAACCTACTGCTTGCCTTCTGAACCTTTGCAGTTCATCACGTTTCTAATCTGAAGGAAAGTTCTACTATGTTTCAGAAACCTTATATTAGCTTTCTATGAATAAACATTACACTTATGCAAACACTAAGAATTTCACAAATCCAGTGTAAAACAATTGACAGGCACATACACATACAACCACAGTATTCCCAGTTTTATTCCAAAAAATCTATCCCACCTTTACGATGGGTCTGTAAGAACACTCCACAGTGCTTAATTATACTCTTCTTAAGCACAAAAAAATAAAAAAAATACAAAATAAAAATAAAAAATCCCCATGTGATATTTCTCCTTAAAAGAAGCTTAATTCTAATACAAATTACTCATATAAGTTGATCTCCTCACCAACAGATTTAATTGGTAGAACTACTAGGAAAATTTACCCCAAACTAATTAACACATCATTTTCCCCTCTACTTTTCATTTCAGCAAGAATAGCCAGTATAAATTTTCTGTGTTATGGATCAAGCTTTGACCTTTTAGGATATACAGCTACAGACTGCATCTCGCTTTCAAATAAAACACTAGTTTTATTTGAAATAATTTGAAATAAAACTAGTTAATTTGAAATAAAACTAGTCTTGCGAACAGAACATCCAAATAAAATGGGGTGGACCATTCTGCTTCTACAGAAGACCAACAGCTCTCTAGCTATTATTCGCAATTCTTTTTCATCAACTAGCTACCATCATAACCATAATAATCCTTATATTGAAGTTGTTTCAAGAGTGTAAGTGGAGTACCCTGCACTGAGCTAGACGTTGTGCGGTGACAAATGAAAACACACTGCTGAAAAGGAATTTCACACATTTTCGTTTGCACCCATTAGCTCTTGTATTCATACAATTAAGAAAGACCTGTCTCCCACTCTTTCATTAGATATTTCTATTCCTGGATAAGGTCCCTCCTGAGCCTTCTCTTCTCCAAGCCTCTCATCACATGAAAGATGCTTCAGTACCTTCAGCAGCTTAGCGGCCTTTAGCTGGACTCACTCCAGTAGTGAGGAGTCCCAAACTGGACTGTCAGGAAAAACACAGAGCCAAAGCTTTCAGCTGATATGTACAAAACACGCTGCTCCTAGAAAACACTGCCGTACTGAAATACTGACAATGGTAAAGACTATTCAGCTCTTGTTGAGGCAGTCTATCTGCAGCCAATCCTTAATCTCACTGGAGCAACTCCTCCCCAGCCAGCTCATGTGGCAAATCCCAAGAACTTGGCAAAGAGCAAAGCCTAGATTTAGAACTAACACAAACAGGTCATTGTCATCTTGTTGGCTACCAATTTACTATGTACATGACCGCAAAGATTGCTACATTAATAAACACAATGATTTTCATTCCATTCCTCCAGCTATTTTTATTCAAACCACATAATGGCCTTTACCACTAATCCTGTGAGCTGACCTGCAGCAAATTAAGTAGACAATTTAAGTCAAAGCTTACAAACAAAATCCAGTACTATCCATCATAGGTCAATAGCCTTGTATCTAGATTACAGACTGCTAAATAGCTTCAGAGAGTCATTTATTAGAGCAAAATTAATGCTGACAATAGTTTTCAGCTGGTTAATCTTCTGACAGCTGCACTCTCTCACTTGTTCAAACACTTACATTTCAAGTAGAAAAAATAAATTAGCTAACTAGGAAAAAAAAAAAGAGCAATTTGTCGTATAATACAGCAGGCTTGGAAAATTCTGTTTTTAAAAACAAAAGGCTGTGTACTTCACGCTAAATTTTATCATCGAATGCCCTTGCCAACTACTAGCTCTTTTATCAGAATTAAAGAAGCAATACAGCAAATCTAGAACATTGGTAATTTCAGCAAGTTTTGGCAGGGAGGAGTACAAGATCTGTAACTTGTAAGCTAAAAACAGGAATACAAAGGAACTAGACAAGATTTTTATTTCAAAAATCACGGATTCCACACCAGCAACACAGGCCAGTGAAGTATTCTCAGTTTCTAAGATTGAAGAGAGCAAGGGAGAAAGCAAAGCAGCTCAGTGTTATAAAAAACAAAGCTCATGATTACTTTTCACTTTTTGACTTCAGCAAGATTTCTTACCACCTAAAACAGCGCCTTGTGTACCGTGCCAGGTCTAAAGTCCATATTCAGGATCTATTTGTTCTTTCCAAAATACAGAGAGCTTCTTCTTGTCCTCAGGGAGTACTTTGTGAGAAACTGTCTTTGCGAGCAGCACGTGCAAGACCTCCTCCTCTGCAAGGCAGGGCTGCAGGAGCCCATGGCTGCAGCTCAGTGCTCGGTCTCTCTGTGAGAGTCCCCCAGCCCGTATGCAGAATTCTCTAAGGAGGTCACGCCAGCAGATTGCACAGAGTAGCTCAACTCTGACTCAGTAAATCATAAGACTATCAGAGTGTTTCCCAGAGATATAAATTGACAGGAACAGGTTTTCAGATAAGAGAGCTAGCTAGTGGGAGAGACACACACACACATACAAAAAAAAATAAAAATAAAAAAGAATCCGGGAAAAAAGCACAGTGAGAAGTTCTAGAGTAGCTCTGAGAAACTCATATCCACCTAGATAGAGGCTTTCCACTTGGGTACCAAAAAGTTCTGGACAAAGTCTGGAAGATTAATGCCTTGTAATGAGAACAGGTAAATACAGAGCTGCTCCTTAAAACATCCTGTCACATCTGCTTGAGTCACTTGGAGGGCAAGGATTGCATGTGGTTCTTACTGAGTGCCCTAAATCTGCCCAGTGGATCTGACATATAGCAGCTCCTAAGTTCACAGTTTTGTATGAAAAAGTGAATGGAGGCTTAGGGGCCCTCATATGAGTGCAGCAACTGGCCACAGCTGTCCTGAGACAGTTTGGAGTCAGACAATCTCAAATTTTAGGCTCCCAGCCAGGCAGCCTATAGGTTCTGCAGCCACCCAGCACTTCCATATCCTCTTTTTCTTGCTGATTACAGCTCCTGCAATATTTAGTACCTGGGAAACAGTCTTGTAATTTGCAACAGATGCCTCCAGCTCCAAAAACAAAGGTCCTCCCCCTAGAGCTACATCAGTTAAAGGAGTTTATCTGCAAGCAGTTTGCTTATTATTAAGAATAGAAATTGCTAGAAAAAGAAAGTTAACATAAAGACATTACATGAATGTATCTGTTTCTAGTTTCAGTTGTGTTACATTTCCATAAGAGGAGGGCACAGCCAAGTTAAATCGAAGTGGCACTGTAGGGCTGTGCATCACATGAGGATTACAGCTACACTGCTGAATACACAAAGCACCCAAGCACTCCCCTATGCAAAAATATTTAAATCACTGTTGTGTTGCACCTGCAGATAAGAACGTCTGCTGTTGGCAAAGTTGAGAAGAAAAATTAAAACTGAACATGAATGAAGCAGCACCTAGCTGCTTCGGACAAGGTAAGGACAAGGGTTGTAACATAAAGAAGCTCAGAAGGCAAACTTCCATTTTGACGGTGACCTATTCAACACACAGCCTACTGAGCAAGACAGCAACTGGTTTACGACCCAAAACAGATATAAAAATCAACAAGAAAAATTGAAGTGTTAGGGTTTGAACGCTCTCTCCTGTTTTACAGTGTTGTACCTTCAAGTGTTTGTGTATGTGCGATGGAACACTGGTCCTTTATCCCAATATTTTTGCAAAACTGCAACCTTAGTGACTATAGTTTCCCTAAACAAGCAGTTTCTTGTCATGATTGCTCTCATTCTTCACAGCCTGCATCTGTGTATGTGTGTACGTGCTCGTAAGTGCAAAGCAGTGCCTTTTAAGTACCTGCCAGCTCACGAGAAATGTTTTGGCTTTTGCAACTCACGAAAAGTTAAACCAAAATACACAAGGAAAGATTAACCAGAACGGTATCTGTTGTTCAGTATAAATTCAAAACCAACCAGAAGGCAACAGCAGGTAAGGCAACTAACATGTACAGGCAACATCCTACTGAATCCTTCCTGGAAATAAAGCAGGAGATTTGAAATTACAGCATAAATTTAAAATAACCCAGAGAAAATGACTTATTTTATAAAATATAAATAGAACATCATTCTCTCCTAGTCGCTTCATAGACAAAGTGTGACAGGCTTAATCTATTTCTAGGAAATGAGTAAACAAACCAACCTCAGATAATTAAAAAAAAAACAACAACAAAAAAACACAGTAGAAAAAACCCTCAGCGCTCCGAGGGATTGCATTTCTCTCCCTATTACAAAAATGGGCATCAAAGGTAGAGCTATGAAGCTATTCTAATGCTGTAGAACCGAAACACAGTAAATCACTTAATTTGCTCCAAAGAACTTAAATGTTTTAACCAGTCTGCCATCACCAGAGATAAAGAACAGGGCCGATGGGACCGGACTGCGATGTGAGCCGTCTTTAAAATGCAATTGTTCTAATCATTTTCTACAGATGCAGCCTCACAAGGGGCTGCTGTCACAGGGACCATTTACGACTTGTTATGGTGTCTCTATTGTTTACCAGAGACATTCGCTAAAAAGGCGACAGCTGGGACAGAAAGCTGCTACTCAACGAACAATATAATCCCGTGAAAGTAATCAACAAATTTAAGGGTGTTAATTAACTTTACACTTTATCATGTTCAATTAGTTGTCCTTTCTCGAAAAGATTGCCGTGCACAATCGGTTCAGAGCGTGCCATGTTTGATTTGTAAGTGATCACAGTTTCTGTTCCTTAGCCCATGTCAGATGTCCTCTGGGGTGCGGGTGACACAGACGGATGGCTCCGCACATGCTGGGGGCGATCCGGTGTAGCTGGGACCAGCAGCACATAACCCCGGCCTCGCGCAACCGGAGCACCACACGCACACAAAGCCCCTCCGCCGCAGCACAGACAACAACCCAAAGTTTGGTTTTTCCTGAAACACAAAGGCACGAATAAACGGGCAATTTTTCATCATTATATCCCTGAGCACAGAGCTTGTCTTTTAGGGGCACGCTCGGGATCATTTCTTCCCAGCAAGACCCTGAGTTGTGCTGCATTATGCGCCGTGCACAAGCACGTTCCTACATTTTACATAATGCACGGCCGCCTCTTGGCGTGGCAGCTGGGCAAATGGGAAGTTCTTGTGGATATAAAATTCCGCTGTGACTTTTAAATGTCCATTCTGCATTTATGACGGCAGGGATTCTAGCAGAAAGTTAATTTAATTTATTATTAAAATTTGCCATTTTCCCTTGCACGCACTGGTTTTGCTTGCTAATGGGACAAGGCAAAGCTCATGATGAAGCGACAGCATACTTGGAATTACGCCTTAATGAAAGCCATTGCTACCTTGCTCTTCTGATGAATAGAGCCTTGCACCACCATACCTCATGAACTACTCATGTTTGAACAAAAATGGAAATGGAGGTTCAGGTCAGTGCTTTGAAGATTTATACAATGAGAGCTCAGTACAACTCCAGGAAAAAAGCACGCTTGAGGAAGTAGATGCATCGATTTTAAAGCATCATCCAATTATAAAATCTGCAAAATTATGGCTGTACAAAGAAAAAAAACTAGTTGGTTTTTATTCTGTAGCAACAGGCAAATTAAATACACATTATCATAATTATTTAAGCACTTACGCTGCACATAAAAACAAACTGGGAAAAAAAAAAAACAAACCCTAAAAATCCCAAACAATAAAAACGCAAAGAAAGCCCCATGGAAAAGTTGTTAACTCGGAAAGCTAATAATGGACTAGGTTAAATATTTAAGAGGAAATTATAGTCTATATCAGAAATAGCTGAAACCACAAAACAAAGCAGTAGAAAACATTAGTTTTCTGCTCGGAAGAAGATCTGCAGGGAGAAGGGAAGCGGTCGATAGATCCTTAAATTGGACGCAATAGCTGTTCTTCTATCCCAAGTTGGCAGCTGCTACATTTGCAGACCTGGTTCATTATTTACCCATAATGACCATCAAGCTCCAGTCAAAGTCAGATCACAACAACTGTCAGCAGCTCTTTTAATTAGCCTTGTTTGAATTCAGATAAATATCACAATGGGCCAGCTTCTGCTGAAAAAGCAACAGAAGACTGCAAGGAATAAGCTGCCCTGAATTCCAAACAAACAGTATTGTGAAAAAGTCTAGCAAACAAAAGTTTATTTATTTAATTGAGGAAGGAATGATGATGTGCATGCTATTATTTCTCCCTCATGCGATATTCATAACACAACCCACAATTCCTGTTTACGGGTGGATTTGTGCTTCTCAAATGCCAACTCAAAGCATCACTCCTCAACCTATAAGGCAAACATCAAGAGGTGGTTTACAGGTACTAATTAAATCTCTAACCTCTCTGAAATTGTACATTTTGAAAAACTGAATCAGAATTAAGGAATGCACATATTAACAGGATTATCCTCTCTCCTAATTTATCTCCTTCTGTTTGTTTATCCTCAGGGAACATAATCTTCTGTTGCATCAAGCCCCTCTCATTCTCCCTGTGTCAGCAGCAGAATAATAATTCCCTCCTCCTCCTCCACCCCTGCCTCCCACAAGCACAGGAAAGAACGAGGAGTGGGTCAGGCTGTGAGCATCAGCACTAACGTTCAATGCAGCTATTTTCATAACAGTAGCACAGAGTGAAAGAAAGATGAGAGAGAGGTGAGCAATATGCTACCTGTTCAGGAGAGCCCAGTGTGAGAGGGAGTAACTGAACACATTTTGCCTCCTAGAATAATATGGAGACCGCAGATGGGGCAGTGCACACTTTAATACCCTTTCTTTAGCACTTGTGTTGCTCTTGTGGTTGGTGATATTTTGCTAGATGCCATACAAAGACAAAAGCCAACACCAACCTCTCCTGTCCCGTGTGACAACCTGAGAGGCATTGGTGTACATACAAGGACCCACAGGGGCATTGAGGGAACATGCTGAGGGATTGTCACGGATCATGAGGATACATGCATGTGAACAGCAGGAACATACATATGTTACAGTGGCAGAGAAAGAAATACGTAAGCATCATCAGGAAGGCAGTGTAGAGGGAAAGATAAAGAAATAATTAATAAAAAAGACAAAATGGCAATGAGAAGCGTTATGCTTTTAGAGGAAGCACTGAGTAGAATTCCATAGGGATTAGTGCATGAACTTGGCCACGGACACTAGCATAAAAATCTTCCATCTGATTTAGATGTATTACAGAAGGATGCCAAAACACAGAAAACAATATGTTCTCCCTATAAATCATGCGAAAACTGAGTAGAAGCTATTGTTAAAGAGGCTTAATATGAAGCAAATGCACCAGAAAAAAATATGAGATGGTATTCAGTAGCAACTGACACCTCCAAAATGATTAGCCAAAGAAAATAACTTGCTACAGACAAATGCACACAGAAGGTGCTTTAACCTTGTCAACAAAGTACAGGCTGAAAGAAAGGCCTGATGAGACTGTTCTGTTGGCAGCACCGTGTTTAGTTACTGTAATGGCAAAGTGAAATAGCAGTGCACCTGGAAAGTTACGAGGAAAATGGCTCACAGCATTGCAATAAGAAAGGATAAAAGCACAATGGATTAAATTAGCAGCTTATTTTTAATACCCAAAGTACTGCATCAAAAATATTTTTGAGCAGCAGTTCATGCCAGTCATCTCTCATATGGCCTCTCTTTAATCCATACCTCACCATAAAAAGCCCTAGAGAACAGGAAAAGCCCTTGAGTGTCCCTGCTGGAGTACCAGAGTTAGCTGCTCCTCAACATTCACATGTGTAGTCTAAATCTCACTTAGGGCTGCAGGCCTATACAGAAATATTAAAACTTAACGACAACTGCAAGCATCTACCGTCTTGGACTAACTGAACAGGGTTTAGCACAGTTCAAAGCTAGTATTTCAGTTTCTATCCCAACATCAGCAAGAACAGTGCATAACTGAAGCAGTATGTTCCAGGTATCTCTTAAGCCAAATGTTCCAATTAGACTTTGGGATAGTCCAAATGTAAAGCTCATGGCACTAAGCTATCTGGTTAACCGTAGCTGTGTTCTGAGTAGGCACAGTATACATACAAAATAAACACAGAAAATAACCCACAATCTTCTTGGTCATCACCAGTAATAGAAGTTCTAGGGCTTTAGTGAAGATTGAAACATGAACATGCACACTGTTTCTCAACCACGTGGGCCAGTGCTATCCCTCCACACAGCTGATTTTCAGCAGACAGGCTCCAGCACAATTCCCGTGCTAGCTGGATTATGCACCACATCCTAGAAACAAAAGAACTTCTCAATCACATATTGCAAAAACAAGAATATTTTATGTCTAGCATTAGAAAGGTGACAGAGCCTCAAATTTAACATACACTGAGGGCTCCACAACTCCACTTTCTTCAGAATCTTCCACACTGTACAGAAGATAGGCAGCTAAAAAATAGACTGTTCTGGAACAATACGAGAAAAATCTGAAAGAGATGAGCACTTGCAGTGTCCCATGTAAAATAGGAGAAGAGCAATTCTATCTGCTCTAGCCAAAATCCACAAGCAATATCAAAATGAAAAACAACAAGAAAAACCAAATCACCACATAACCTTAAGTTTTGTGTGGGACAGCAAAGGTCACAGGCAGAAGTAGAATTCCACCTTGGCATAACAGCTTTCTATCTCACCTGCCTCAACTGAGCACCATATAGCTGCTGTGTGAATTTGTGAGCAACAAAAAGAGATGCTTGGCCAAAATTGCTGAGCCTTGTAAATTACAGAAAGCAGTTAGCCATAAGGCACCACGTTTGCAGATTTTGCTGGCTGAACTTGAATTTCTCTATCTAGAAATCACAAAACACTCATGTATAATGCCTTAACTCCACAACAAAATGCAAATATGTTTACACATCACTGTGGAACAGATACACTACAGCCAGAACCCCACATGTTAATAGCATTATGAGGACTTTATGAAGGAAGAATAAACCAGGAAATATTATTTTTTACATATTTCTCTAGTATCAGTACTACTGTAACAAGGTATTATTCCCATTTTATGAAAACAAAAAAACACTTCTGCCCTTTATGCTTTTCTTTACTATGTTACTCTCAGATTAGCTCCCCAAAACAACAAAACACAGCAACATTTTTCTTCTCTCTTTTTAAATAAAGAAGGTATTAAGCACATTGCTAAGAAAAAAAGAAAATTAAATCACACTGAGATATGCATTTAAACTGCACTGCTCCACAGGCATAGGTTCAAATGCTCTGCTTAATAAAAGGTTCCCTTTTAAGAAAGCCAGCTGCAGAAGTGTAAAGTCATGCAGATAAACTTCTGTTGATCCATTCATTAATCCTTTCTTATCGTATAATAAAAAGCATTGCAAAAAACTTAAAAACAACAAAAACCCATTAAAATGGCAGTTGAAGAGCACGGCATACCTAGCCTTCAGCATTTCTGGTTTATCTAAGAGCTGAAGATGTAGCTATGCCACAGTCCCACCCCAAGCAGTAGGAGTGCCATTTACATTTACAAAATGTATCTATTATCTAACAGCATCAATCTAATGAAATTCTGAGCAAGAGTCAGCAAGATATAGACAGAAAGAAAGGCTAGATGTTATTTTAAAAGTATAAAATGTTTTTTGCTAGAGAGTTGCCCAATCCAGAGTTCTAATTTTACTTACTTCAGGTCCAATCTATGATTGGACAACTGTTAAGGTTTTACCAACTGAAATTGGAAAGAAACAGTTAAAAAATAACAGGACTGAAGACTGCATTGAACATTTTTGAAACAACTTTTGGCTTTTTTCCCCTTGAAGTGCTACGCCTGATACGAGGACCAAGGATTTTTTCCATCAGGTGAGCCACTATCAGTGCATGGCTGCAGTGCTGAGCCTTTCAGCAGCCTCTCTGTCACTGAATCTTATGGCCGGATACTGTAAAGAACCCATATATCACCATTCAGATTCTCCTTTAAAATATTTGTTTATTTTCAAGCAAGCCTAACTTTATAACCATAGAGTAACAAAGCATTTTCTGCTGCCTACTTTGAGCGTATCCATGGTTAATTCTAGAACTTTTATTCCGCACTAAAAAAACAAAGTAGAAAATGCAAGATGACATCCGTTAGAAGAGCAAATGAAATTGGAATGATCCAAGACCTTCCATTTACGGCATCTTTTCGTTTTTTATTTTTAAAGCTGTTCTCATATCTATGTCCTGTTTAGGAATCCTCTGCACATAATTCTATTATTACCCCTTTGCAAAATAGAAAATACGTATCTTCCATAGAACTAGATTTAGCATTGCCCTCCAGCCTAAAATGTAATGTACCATTCGATGTTCTCAAATTTATTTAATGACTCTAATCCAATGAATTCAAGCCCTGTAATTTAATTACGAGTCATACTTCTTTACATCACACTAATTCTAAGTTTAATATGGAAATATTTTTAAAAAGAGACACTATTTATATTATTACTTTTATTGTTTCAGGAAGGACAAATATGCAATCGTATGGTTTAAATTTACCAATCTTTACATGCTCCAAATGCTGCATTTTCATGAAAGAAAGCACATTTTCACATTTAACTGTATGAAACGTCAGCTTAAAGAAACTTGCTATAAAATAATTAATTTTTTATTTTTTATTTTTTTTTGTAACTAACTGTAACAATTCCAGTGCTACAACTTAAGAAATTTTGCACAAAACCAAATTAACCTTTTTTATTTAATGGCATCTAAAGTCAACACGTGCCCTGGTCTTCTAAAGAAGAAAGAAAATAAAAAGACTGCATTTTGCCTACGAACAGAATCAAGAGGGTAACAAAGTTAATTATTCCTCATAATCAGTAATTATGATTAGATAAGAGAGTCTTTGTAATGAACTGCTCTAATGATGGAGGACCTCCATCCTAAGAAATATAATAGTACATTAACATAACTGTGTATGCAAAGTACATAGAACCACTGCCACAGTTAACTTGTCATTGAATGATTAAATAGGAATTCATAATTAGAAAAATCCACAGCGTAATTTATTGGCCTTCCCGACGGTTCTGGTTCATTAGAAGTTGATTACCAAACAGTGACCTCTAGTGGCCCGCAGGTTTGTCATGCTACCTTGTTTCTCTTAGCAGCTCCTAGCTGCTAGTTCACCTACAAATTAAAAAAAAACACCACAAAAGGCAACTTGAGGAATTTAAACTGTTTCCCTTGGTAATCCATTTGGTACCTCTCTTAACGCCTACAATGTGTTAACGGTTTCAGAAAGGGTTTCCCTTTCGGAGAGCAATTATTAATGTATACACTGACATAAAGTAGATACATATAAATACACTGAAAAACAAAACTGGCAAAAACCAGTTTCTCAATTTTCAAGTTAATAGTGAGGTTAACAGAGCTCTAACGCAAAATAATACTGGTATACTGATTAAACGTAATGTTTTCTGGAACTATTTAAAAATGCCCACACTGACATAGCATTGGTTCGAGACGCTGAGAAGCTCATAGCCAAAGTTAAGCTTCTGTACTTTATGGCCAAGGGCTTCCAAGCAGTGGCTTTCAATGCTCACTTCTGCACTAAAAGCAAGTGATACCGATGCAGACAGACAGGGCAGAAGCAGCAGCTCATCAGCTCTCTGTTGCAGGTAGAGAAATAAGTCCCATGTTTCACAGTAAGTGCTGAACAGATGCCTTGCTGGGCTTTCAACTCCCATTTCCTGTCTAAGAACACAACTTAAGTAAGATCTGCAGCTAACTGCAAAATCTTTGCAAGCGTTAGAGGGTGGAATTTCCCCCTCGCTCAACATCACGAACCCACTGGTAAGCTATTTGGGCAGCTTTTATGTTTTCCATTACGATATCCATGCCTTTTCTTGCAATAGGACAGCAGCTAATTTGGTTTTACTTTTTCTAACCGAAATATTTTTTTAACAGGAAAGCAGCACATCTGAAACTAATAGAGAAGTCACTCAAACACAGTGTTAAACAAAAATCCGTATTCAGGGGAATCCAGGCAATTTCATTTCAATTGTTTTCATTTTGCATCTTGTTAGTGTTGGAAAACAGAACACTTTTGAAGGGACGTGCATGTAGTTCTCTTTGTTTTTGTCTACCACGGAACTGGCTACAGCAATAATACTCTCTCATAGGGGAGAAGCTAGAAAATAAACCGCAGAGTCCTGTTTCACACACAAATACATTTTTCAGAACAACTCCAGTTGCTCAAATGAGGAGGAGCTGATCGTCCCCGTGTGCGGGAAACCAGATGCAGTAAACAGAGGAATGAATAGAGATCTGCACCCCTGATTTACCTGTGCACAAGCAAGCAAGTGCATGTGTGTGTGCATGTGTGTGCACATGCCGGATTCTGGCTGTTTGTGGCGATGATTTAATATAGTGAGTGGATAATGAGCTGTGCTCCCCGCAGCAAGTGAATCACCATTTAATGCTATTATCAACAGTTCATGACCCACCGGCATGAAGTGTCAGCCTGATTAATCTGAACACCACTGACCCTGGCAAGGGAAAGCTACCTTATTGTCAGAATTTAATATATAACAAAATCACACGCAGAATATAAATACCCAATAAAGCAAAGCTGATAACAGAAAATACACATTTCTGATCTCCTGTTTCTTTTATATTTGCTAAGGCACAGCTTACTTATCTATTTTTAAAAAAATATTTTTGTCTAGTCAAGCAGGAAGCAATCCATTAGGACCTATTATTTTGATGTACAGTGAAACATCTCAAAATGGCTGTCCAAACACAAACCCCAGGTTGATACAAATAAGAAAAAAAATTACAATATGCCAGTGTAGGACTTGCTACTGTCACTTCGTATCAGGAAACGATCAGAAATTGTTTGTGCTTTTCTAAGTTCAACGAGGCAATAAAAATACTGATCTGTAAACTGGAATGGTTTGTAGACTGATGCTGTGTGACTCATAGAACACTACCTCCACCTAATAAGACCAATATGCATCAGATACATTAGAAACTTGTGTCAGATATATCATGAGTGTAAGGGGAAAAAATAACCAAACAACAGACTGTATTACATTTACAGTGAAGATCTTTGCATATACAATCCAGCATCATCGTCATGTTATAGCACCACTCAATGCAATTACAAATTTAACTATTCTCCATAGAGAATAAACCACAAAAATAAGGAAAAAAGCCCTATCACACATCACAAGGAGGGTAGTACAGTTCTGCTCAGTCTTTCCACCACTTCCTTCTAATTTAACCTGGCTACAAGTCTGATAAAATGTAGCACTTTTAAAATGTCTTTTGTGAATCTTATACATCGCAAGATATAAATAACTTAGAATAAAGTTGATGGGACTACGTGGCATTTAGATGTAAAATTATACAAACTTACACACGTATAGGAACTGCTATGGCTTACTATTAAAATGCCCTAGGTGAAAACTGCTATAATTATATTTAAAGTGAAAAACAACTGCTTCACATCTCTCTTTGCATTTTTATCATGTGGTACTCTGAGGGTTAAGGGATTTTCAGGACAAGAAACTGGAAAAGAACTGGGACTGAAATCCCCAGATCTGTCCACATATGGATGGAATGACGGTGGGTGAGACAAGAGACTGATCATTCCAAGTATTAACTTATAACAACTGGCAGCCAAGGGAAGGGGAACATGTCAAAGCAGACTTGACTAAAACTTGGACAAAACAAGAACCCCGATGTCTGAACTCCCAGTTAAGAGCTCTGCTGGAAATGTAAAGAAAGAATAAAGGAATTCTGGACACTTATGCAGGAAAGTAATTTATGCTGCCAACACAGACATATGTTTAAGCTTCACTTTTCCATTCAGAAACCAAAACATTCTTTTATGCCAGTTGACTAGTAAGAGTTGGCTTGTTTTGCAGAGGCTGTCCTCAAATTCTGCTAGCTGCAGTGCCCAAATGGGTAAAAGCATCTGATAGCAGCTTAAAATCTCTTCTGATCCTCCTTTTATTATCTCTTTTTGAGTAAGTTTGCCACAAAGCAATGGAGAGCCATGGTGCTCTCACTCCAGAAAGCATTGGACCCAGCAATAAGGAGCCTTAACACAGTGAGGCTGTGCTTAGGTCTCCATCAAAGAGAGACTGTACATCTGTTTGCTAGGATGTCCAGAACCCCCTCATTTATCTGCAGCTGATGACTGTCTTCAAGACCATGGGACTCCTGTAGATCAGCCCAGCTCTCACAGCTCACCTACTACTACTGCTGTTAGAAAGCTCTGCAGTCTTCCTTTACTATACAACACATTTTTATCTCTGTGGTTCCTCACTGTGTGCTTGTTCTGCAAAGCCCTTTAAAGGGCACAGTTTTCACAGCATTTGCCTCTTGGAGAGGCAGAGGAACAAAGCAGCAAAGAGCAGACATTATTTTTCCCCAATCAGCTGCATGATACAGCCTGGTCCAACAAGGGAGCACAAAGCAAACAAGGGGACAACCACAGCTTGTAAGAGTTTCATCTTCACAGATGTGGGGAGGCATGGTTGGGTCTTATTCATATGGATAGAGAACAGAATGGTATACTGCCCAGGAACACCACTGAAAGCAAGGACCTAAAATCAAGCAGAGATTCAGTAGAGCAATGATTGATTCCAAGTAAAATTAAAGAACAACGAAAATTTAAAGGAACAGATGAGAGATCAGTTTTCAGCTGGTGGAGATGGTTGCATATACAGTGGCATCTGTATGTGCTCACAGATTAGGAAAAGAGAGATAAGGAAGACAGATTATCCAGAATATGGAATCTTAAATTGATTTGTATCTTATGAAAACAAAAGCTGTAACTAGGAAATACAAACATAGTCCACATGAAGCAACCTCAACCACAGAAAATTAGAAAAAACAAAACAAAAACACTGAAGTATGTCTGTTGCAAAACAAACAATCAAAAAAATTAAGCATGGAAAATTTAACAGTAGACAAGATTCAATTGCTAGTGCTCAGAAAACAGACAAAGCAACAAGGAAAAAGCACCCAGTGAGTGCACAGAAACATTTCTTCCTAAGAAAAGAAGGAATATTACCATCAAAATCTAAATAAGTAATAATTAATTACAAAAACCACATGTGGAGAAAAACAACTAGTAACGCTTGCGTGATGCATGCATAAGAAACAGGCATCCTTCAGGATAAACTATTTTCTCATCCTGAGCCATGTTTATGTTCTGTTCTCAATATTTTACACAAATCAATTGCATCAGAAATGAACTGGACCATACACACTGAAGAAATGCAGCTATTGGCAATACCAAAGAAAGAAGTCACAGGGTAGTATCCCAAAACCTGTCACCTTCAAGTGTTCTCTAGAATATTTTGACTGTGTAAATTGTTCAGTAGGCTGTTCTAACCTCCTCAATCAAAAAATATAATGAGGAGGTAAGAACCTGGAATAAACAGTACAATTTCATATGTCCTCTACTTGATTTACAGCTATTTATTAAATGACCAAAAAATGTTACAGAAAGAAAACAGTGGCTAAAATAATTTTCTTTAATTATGCTTTTTAAAAGCTCTTAAATCAAAAGAAAAAAATAAATACATTTGACTTCACAGGGAGATAACACTGCAGTTTCAAATTAACTTTTTAATTACACCTTGGAATGAAGATGAAAAAAGAACTGCACTTATATGATAAAAGCACAGAAAAAAAACATTCTTAAGAGGTTGTACTGTGATCTTTCTGTGCTTACTCTTGTCTCAGAACATGTAACTAGAAAGCTGCATTTACTCTTTTGTCCCCAGAGATTTGGGCTTTCATTCATAAATGATGGGGAAATTGGGAAGAACAGGTGAACTATTGCAACTTATTTCTGAATAGGGACTTCACTGTAACAAACAGCCTCGAAAGGCAGAACTTGCTAATTTTGGTACTGTATTCTCTAACAGGAGAGAGGACATGCATGAGTATGGCTCTCGCTCGTCCTGTACCCCTTGTTAATTACCACACCACATTTCAGTGGGCACTGTAGGTGGGAAAAATACAGAAATATGGTAGCAATACTCAATATATTTGGCTAAATATCCAGAGTCTTAGTGGGAAGTCAGCATGTGCTCTCTGCACGCAGACATCTCGATAAGTTTTAATAACATCTGCATTATCTTTTTCCTGGAAAGCGGGTGAAGAGGAAGGCAGAAGAGAGTTGTTGATTGAGAAACTTACAAAGCATATTTAATTCTATATATATTTAAATAAATAACTGCTCAAAATTTGAATTGAATATTCTAACAGCATCAGAAATCAAATACATGAACCAGCTACTGAGCAACTGGCTTAAAAGTAAAGTATCCACATCAGAAATTACTAACACTAGCACAGATAATATGCAGACAGTAATCAGATCTGCTATATACAGCCTAACACTGCAGTCTTATCAGGGAAGCTAATGATGCTTGGCACAACATTTGAAATGCCAGATCCTTAATCACTTCTGGCTAAACATATAGGGTATACTTTTGCCTTTCAATAATTCCTCTTAATTTTTGTGGAGCACATTTTCAGACTGCATTCCTTATCCCAGTGCAGCCTCTATATCCATCTCAAGTAAGACTCCTCAGTTTCCTTCTGCAACAGCAGTAAAGCAAGCGGATCAGAATCTCCTACAAAACTCAAAAGACGCAGTATTTTGTCTTATAAAAGGCTTTTTTACATCGTTGTATCAAGAGATAGCTAGAAAATGTATGAAACAGTGAAATGATGATGTAAGCACTTCAAAATGTCATCAAAACTCTTTTCCTTAGGAAGTTGCTTAGCGCGTCAGGAAAACCTGTTCAATCAACAATACTTACAAAATTATAGTTAATTCATGAAAAAATGATAAGTGATCTAAAAAGGACATTTCCAGAATCAGTTAAAAGCACAGTCAAAGGTTTTTGCTTATTTAGAACACAGACTTAAAGGGAATATATATACATCAGATTTAAAGGCTTTTCCCATTCTAAAACAATGTACATAACCAAAAAAAATTAAGGTGGCATAGGAAGACAAGTGTGTTCTCTAGTTTTTTTTTTTTTAATCTGATGGACACAAATTAGTGATTTGCTTAGCCATCACTACTGTTTGAACATAAATGCTTTGAGATTACCATTCTACAAGCTAAATCTTGCAAATTTTATGTTGCAGCATTGCAGGATTCAACAAAAATTATAACTTGAAATGTCAATTTCTTCCGTGAATGGATACCAAAAAACAATTAAAAAGCTTAATGTAACTATTCCATTTCTTTCCAAGAGAATTTTTTCATAAACTACTTATTGCATACTAAGCATGTAGTCAGTAAGAAAAAAATCTAACTAGAAATGTCTGAAAACTACAAAACAGTGGTCTTTGACAATTTCTCTGATTTGTTCTCTATTCGTGTGGACTTCTTTTAAAAGAGAGAACTCTCTCTGAACATTTTCTGAAGTGCCATCACAACGTATTTGATAAAAAAAAACAAAACAACCCTCAAATCAAACAAAATAATTCTGAAGTGAAAGAAAGACCCAGCACTAAGTTAATGTGCTACATCATGCTCAAAAACTGGGAGGCTGAGATGGTTCACAAGGCTCTTTCACACTGTTCTCACCAATAGAGTCCTGTATGTGTAAAGCCTTCCTGCCAGTGACTGTCCTGATCTGTCAGGCACAGAATCCTCCTTCATCAAAGACAGACTCTGACCTGACCAAAGTCAGAGTGCCGAAGCGCAGACAGGGAACCCCAGCCCACCTGCTGAGACATGAACCATTGCAGCAGTAAGGTGGGAGTGCCTCTGTTACCTTCAATTTATGGAGTGGGCGGGGAAGAGCTTCCAGTTAGGTTGCTCTGAGCTGAGATTGCTAAGAGCAAGGCTACAGCAGAATTAGGCATGCCTGTTACAGGTAGTGAAGTTTCCAGAGGTGGAAGGTAGGGGTGGATAAAGGTCATAATAAGTAAGTCATAATCATATGTCACAGTACTAATCAAGTGATAAAGGCAGAAAAGAGTACCAGTGTCTACTGGTCATGTTTACAAAGGCTACACATTACATTCTAGTAGAGAGTACAATAAGAAGGAAAAGACTAATGTCCAGTTTTGAAATACTGCTTTTCAGAAAGAAGTCAGAAGCGAGAGCTCCTGGTTTGGCAAAGACTATGGACGATACCTCCTAAGAACAGACCAGACTCTAATACTTGAACAGTAGGAAACATCTCTCCTGCAGCCTTCCCAAATTAAATTAATACATTTGTTGAAGCAAGAAGATCCTTAAGAAATTAGGACATTTAGGGATACTATGTCCAATAAAAATCTTAATTCCCTCTGTTTATGGTGATTTGCATAAATCAGGGACTGCTCAAACCACTAGCAACACCTACTTCTCTCAGCTGTAGCACCTTGTAAGTGAGGAATGTAACATCAACTGATGCAGAAAGGATAAGCTGATGAGAATGCACTTGCAGTAGCTTTGTTCCTATTTTGGGAATTGAATGACCTGGACTCTAAACTTGTGGTGAACTGGAGCTTTCCTAATTTGAAAGGGGGACCAATTTTAAATCCAACATCTTAGGTTTTTTACACAATTCGATGGAGGATGACTGAGGAAAAGGTTTATGGAATCATGCATCCTTTTCCTACCTATACTGAATATTTGTGCACACTGTTCAACTGCCTGTAGTGTTACTAACACTTTCCTTTACAGTATATTTTCACAAACTGCTCCCTTTAATTGAACATGGTAAATCCAGAGTACAGCAGTATTAGTTCAGATGGAAGGAACAGAGGAGGAAAAAGCTCCAGCATTTTGTCTTACAAATGTATCGAGTCCATAAAAATGCATTTATGTCATTGACGAGGCATGCTTGGTTAGACGCATAAATATTGGTATTGAAACTGAACATGTAGAAACTAACACCAAATGAGAGATTTCCTAACAAAATGCTGGAGAACAGGTTTGTCCTGTCCTTGTTAAAGGATGGAAAGAGCTTTCAGGAGGCTCGCTCTCAGCGGCACAGCAGCAGCCATTTAACAGAAGCAGGCTTCTGAAGCATCTTAACAACTCTCACTGGTGACTTGTTACATCCTCCCACCGGTCCCCGCAGGTCCCGTACCCTGACAGGCAGGATGAAAAGCTCCTCTAGCGGGGCCGCGGGCTGTCAGAAGCCACCAGCTGTCCTGCCAGGGCTCCGCCATCGCAGGGGCCAGCTGACAGCCTGGGTGTTGCTGGCCATGCTGAGAAACGTGCCACCCAGCTGCTGTGTGGTCACGTCCATCTGGAGATCTCCAGCCAGACAAATCTCTGGGCCTGTCAGCTCTCTTCAGCAAGCCTTGTTATGCAAATTCAATTACTCAAGTGTGCCCTATTACTGCTGGCTAACTGCTCCTAGAACCGATCTCACACTGACAGTCAGCTCACATTTTTACCCACCAAAAGTACCTCATTTATTCTTGCTCAACTACTCCCTTGTATCATTAAGGCAGAACAGACAAAGTCCATAGTACTGTAACCTCTCTGCAGTGGGTTACTATTCCTTGCAAAGGGCTTAGAGAGAAATTAATTTGAAAACATACAGCTTCTAATCAAACACGAGTTAAAGTCACATTTGCTACATAATTTACTACTAGAAACAAGAGCTAGTGAACTTTTACAGAATTCTAGTTCATGTGGCAAGTATTTTAAAATGGAAACAGATAAACAAGAAATATCACTCAGAAAGAAATGGGTTTTGAGATATTTACTTTAACAAGGAATACAGCTAATGAGAAGTAGAATTTCTCATTTTATCTAGCACACTGGTGTTTGGATTTGTTCAATTAGAAGGACTGCTGCAGCAATAACCACGTACTTCTTTCACATGTTTATTTATGGAATCTAATTTAAAAGTAGTCTGAGCTTTTAGAAGTTTTCCCTGATGTGGAGACATGAAAGATTTTACTCAGAGGATTTATCATGTAAATGTGACAATGTATAATAAAAAAAAAGTGTGGTGAAGAATCAGAAAGGAAGAGTAAGGCATTGTAGTATAGAGTTTCATTGTATATAAATAAAAGTTTCTACTCAAAACATTGTTGTGAAATTCCATGCCTTCACTTAGAAAAACTATTCAAAATTTATCAAGGGAGACTGTAGCAGATAGTGCAGGTTGCTAGAACGAACTAGTGTGTCTGTATCTACCATGTAAGCCAAATTTAAAATGTTTGTTTTCCAAACTGCCAACAAGCAAAAGAAATACTGTTAGTGAGCAATAATACTGATGCGATTTTCTGAAACAAAGAATTCAACTATAACAAATACAAAGCAACAGCATGGTTATTTGGCTAAACCAATACACAGTGTTTTACAGCTGATTCAAGTCTCAGGGCAGAAGAAAACAAGTCAAGCCAAACTTCTCTAACCTTGCTCTCTTCACCTTATCAGGAATAATGTATTTCTAAATGCTGATTTATTTCTCAACACCTTTCAAAAGTGGATTTTGGTGAAGAGAAAAGGATGAGAGTAAGACGTGCTTCAAAAACTAAACATTTACACTCAAACGGTCTTGTCTTTAAAAATGACTGCTAAACAAATTAAAAAAAAAATCAGAGTTGGAAGACTGTGGGGAAAATATTGAAATGCAATTGTGAGATTATGAGTTGATTAATATTTAGGAACTTGAGCTGTTGTGAAGGAAGATATGAGTCAAGCTCTGGGAGAAACTGGAAAAATGGCACAGCACACCGTGCTGGCAGAATGCTTGGCATGAGCAAGGGAGATGGGGAAAAAAGATATATTTGAGAGATAAGCACTGTTGCGTTAAGTCTTGAAAGGTGAAGATACGTGATGCAGACAGAGATCAGAAATCTGGAAAAGGATTCCAGGAACATATTTAAAGCAGTTTGCAAGAAATGCAGTCTTTAGTTTAAAGATAATAGAAAGAAGACAGAGGAACATAAGAGATCAAGAAAAAGTTAAAAAAAAAAAACCATCTACAGTTATCAAGGTCTGAGATAACAGGGTCACGGACCATGGTCATATCAGTAGCATGGGAAGATTCTAAAACAAATCTAGGTGAAATGTTTGCAATACTTAGAACATAATCAACTTTTTGGAAAACAGAGAAACCCTAGTCAGATTTGGTAGTGAGACTGGAGAGTGAATGAGAGTACTAGTGACTAAAGAACAGCAAAACCTTTCTAATACTGCAAAGTGGCAAGAGAGAAATGGAAAGATCTTTGTTGCAAATCAGAGCAATAATAAAGACACATCTGGAATAACACTGGAAAATGGATGTATAAATTCAGAATAAAATTGACGGTAACAGAAGTGATTTTGAAAAAAGCTCATGTTTATGCTTAAATTTATAAATACACCCAAATTCAATTAAGCAAGTAATTGAAGCATAAAATTAACAGCCTCACTGAAGGGTCCTCACAAATGGTGTGAATAACCCCAAAGAAGTCAAAAGGATTACCATTCCCAGAGAAGATTATTTTTGTTGATTAGGGCAGGGTTAGAACAAGACAAAGAGAGAAAGAAAAGTAGAATGGAAACGCACATCATTGGCACATCTGGTTTTGATTGAATCATTGCTTTTAAAGGAGATTTAAAAGCCTCACTCGTAAGAAACCAACTATATTCTTCTGAAAATCAGTGGAGGGATGGGCACTGAACTCACATCCATCTCCTTATTCTCTCCTTCTTAAAGTGATAGCATGAAAAAAATTTGTTTTTAAAAAATAGGTGACAGTCTGAGAGAAAACAACTTCTAAAATGAATTTCTTTCTAGTATTTCTTACACACATGCCTATATGCTATCACCAGCACCCATGACACCCCTATTCAGAGATGAATCAGCACTGTGGGAAAGTTCAGTTTCATTGACACCTTCCAGATAAAACAAAGCTCTGATGACATCACCCCCAGTCTGTTAGTGCCTGACAAAATCAAGCCAACTTCATGTAAAGTTTCTGTAACAACAATGCAAAAACTACAGCCAGACTCAATCTATTCTTCTTGATTTATATGACATTAATACTTACTAGAAATCAAGATACAACTGTATAAATGGAAGCTAAAGAAGCAGTACTAATACACATGCCATTAACAAAAAGACACGGACATATAATCCAAATAAAAGTATTTCAAGAAAATACAGCAAACATCAAGTCAACTAACTTGTTCACCTGTGGTGATTTCACACCAGTAGGTAGCTAAGCTCCAGTATGCTGTTTTCTCACCTCCCCTCCTCAAAAGGGCAGGGAGAGAAAATATGATTAAAAGAAAAAAAAAAACAACAACGTTGTGGGTTGCAATGAGGACTGAGAATTCACTCATCAATTACTGCCACGAGCAAAGTAGACTCAGCATAAAGGAGATTAATATAATTTATTACCTATTGATAACAGACTAGAGCAGTGAGAACTGCTCTAAAAAACTTCAAAACTCCTTTCAAAACTGATCCCACATGGGCTTCCCACAGGTTGCAGCAGCTCCTCAAACACTGCTCCAATATACAACCATACCATAGAGCCACTTCAGGAACCACTCCAGCAAGGGACCCAACAAGCAATCAGGTCCTCCAGATCTCCTGCACCACCATGGACTTCTCCCCAGAGGCCACAGCTCTATCCCAGGACTGCATCTGTGGGGATTTTCCATGTCCACATCCACTGCCACACAGTGGGCTCCTCCAGGGGCTACAGGGAACTCAGGGCTCAGCTCTGGCCAGCAGTGGGTCTGTTAATAAGTGCAGTTGGCTTTGTTCTGTCACAGGGTGGTGCTGGCCTGTGCTCATAGAGGGCACCCCTGCAGCCCCTCTGCTATCAAAAGCTTGTTATGTAAGCTCAATACTAAAGTACCATCAAGCCAAGAGGATTCCATGTGGCATTCTGTTTCTTCAGTCATGGTGAGCCTTACAGTATGAGCTCAGTGTAGTTGCAGAATTGGCAGCCTCGTAGTTCTTCAGTTTCTTGCTAAGAACATGGCATAATTATTTGCCCACCAACAGAAGAAATCTAAGTAGTAAGAAAAAAAAGTGCAAGTAGACAGAATTAAGGCATGAAGAAAAAGCTCCTTTTCTTGACTTTTTCCTCTCTGATTTCCTTCCTAGGAGAAGCAAGAAGAGTTGCACCACATAGGTATTTCTAGACCAAACTACAAAAGCCCCACGTCTTTTCTTCAAAAATGCCAAAGAAATCATTAAGTTTATTCATGGAATTCTCATGGCAAGTTTTATCCCTGAATTATGCAAAATTCTGCACTGATGTTCATGAGAAACACTACCTTTAAAACACACAGTTCAGTGTTCTCATATGAAGCCACCCAGCTTCTCTCTCCCATACATACATTCAAAAACTCCCAAATCAAAAAAGTCACAGGGACATTTTTTTTTTTTTAATTGAAAAGGCTAGGATCCTACATGAGAGTAACATGAAAATTACTCATTCTTAACCTCTGTCATTTCCTAAGTTTTTGATGCAGTGAAGTATGAAAATGTATATGTCTCATAGACTTGTTTAATTGTGTCTAATGAAGCTGTGGGTGTTCTTGGCAGCTTTATATACTGATTTAATTCTTTAATCTAACAAACTTCTGCCCTAAATGATAACTTATGGCAGTACATTCACTCCATACAGTAAAGCTGCACTGAATTAAGAAAAAAAACCATTCTAGTTGTTAGTTTGCTGCCTTTCAGTTGGCCCAAATGTCCTTTTATCATCATACCTTTAGAATAGCTAGACATACATGAGCTTTTTATTCAGTCCACATATTTTGCCTTTGTATATACTTCTACCCACATATACTTTATTTATTAATAAAACTATTATTATTTTCTTCCTTTTCCTACATTTCAAATTCTGTTTCACCAGTCGGAAAGTCTCCTCCATTTTAGCTGCATCCCTGTGAAAGCATTACAGTCAGAATACGTTACCCATAAAACCGGAGTGGCACATCACTCATTTTTACACTGGAATTACATTTCAGTCTAACTTTTTGGGACTTGCTTCTAATACACACCAACATTTATTTGTTTTGTAGGCTGATCAACATTAAACAGAAGCTTTTGCTAATTAGCATGCAAGGATATATAGTTAGTGGCATAAAGAAAAAAAAATGTCTTAAGTGCAGCCAGCTAATTCAAAATCAGGCAGCAATGAGGAGTTAATCAAGTGTTCTTTTCCTTGGTGATTACCAATTTATACATATCAACACTGAACTGCATTTGACTCCATGCTGCTTGATCACGTATCTTAATTTGTTGCCTTACAATTTAATTGAATGTACTTTTGTCACCATATCTCCCCAAAAGCTAATGTATCTTGATATTTTCTACTCTCAAATGAACAGAGTAATTCTGAGGGACTTGAAAAAGATTTATCTTAATTTCTTTTCCCCTCAACTAGTTCACAGCATGGAGATTCAGCGGTGCATTGTGGGCAAAGAACTCTACCACTTGTAATACTTTTAGACTCACTGAGTGGCAGCAGGTAGTGAAAGGTGCAGAACAGAAAGGAAAGTTAGGACAGCTGTAGTTTTCCCATTCTGAAAACAGAAACAGATCTTAGAGAGATTAGAGAAATAAATCTCTCCGTAGATCAGAATTAGTTCACTTAGGGTCATTGCCAATAATTAAAAGGCATTTTAAGGGGTTAAAAAGAGTAACCTTCCTGTCTAGCCAGACCTTTCCATTCATCCAAGTTGCCAGGAAAACTTCACTCCTCTCTCTCTTTTTTTTTTTAATTTAAAAAAAAAAAAAAAACATCCAATTTGAGTACCCACCATGTCACACCCACCCTGTTACTGCTGGTAGTCAATTTTCATTTTTTTTTTTCCTGGGCTCACTGAGATAGCATTGTGAGGTAAGAGATCATTTGTATTGAAGCGGATTCCTGCTTGGTGTTGGGATCCTTTCAACAGCAGCTGCTGGGCATCTGCGGTCTTTCCCACATTCCCAGCAACAACCATACTTCTTTCCAGACACTGTTCTTGTAAGGAAATCAAGAATAGATCTAATTTATTCACAAATATTGTACTCAAAACAGACTTTCAATGGGCCTAGAAGAAAAGAATATACGTGTGTGAACCCGAGTGCAAGTACTTTAGTATTCAAATTAGACAAAATATTAGACAACTTGGATCAATTGCTTCTGCAAAATGTTATCCATTTCTATCAAAATATAAACCAAAAGAGAAAGAAAACAAAGCAGAACACATATATTCCTTGCCTCAGTTCATTATGAATAGAGTTCTGAATGTTTTCTTTGAAAACTATTCCTTTATGTACGTGAGATTAATAATGGAGTCTGTAAGGTCATTCTTCAGCAATTTTCAAGTTCTCTGAAAACTGAAGTGGTCAAGTCAGAAATATAATCAAGTCAGAAACAGAAGGATGTCTATGACAAGTGTTCACCCTGTAAAGACACTATGACAACTAATTTATTCCAAAACAGATGGGAGCTGTTATTTCCATATAGCAAGCTTCCATCTAACTCACACTAAAAAAAAAACAACAAATATAGTTAATCTGCAATATTTTAACATATGTGATGAATGAAAAGAATATATAATAAACATTTTCCAGCGTTTCACAGAATTTGACAAGAAGTGAACTGCAGAACTCATACTTTCAAAAGAAAAAATCTGCAGACATGGGCAAGGACGTGGTCTAATGGAGGCACCTGGGAAGTGTGTCACATCCATATAGGGATGGTGACTCAACCACCTCCCTGGGAAGCCTATTCCAGTGCTTAACAACCCTTTCTGTGAAGAAGTGTTTCCTGATATCCAACCTAAACTTACCCTGGAACGACTTAAGGCCTTTTCCCCTCATCCTGCCAACTGTCACCAGTGAGAGGAGACCAACCATGCTATTGCTGTTAGCACCTTTCCGATATTTGAAAAGAGCAATAAGGTCTCCCCTCAGCCTCCTTTACATGTGAAGTAAGTTTACGCTAACCAAATCTAATAAATTTGGATTTGGCATTTATTTTTCTCGTCTGAGCTAAAAGTCACATTTTCCTTGTCAAGTTTGCTTTGGCAAAACAGATTACTATTTGAGATTTTAATTTCAACCAGAAATTTCTGACAATTACATTAGAAGCTTAAAGTTAATTAATAAATTATTGGTATATTCTCAGTCTTGGCAAGTTATCTTTTCTTTATGACAATAAACTCCAAGTTTCCCCACCACAACCTGCACCTGCTACTGTACTTCAACAAACTGCAGAAAAAAAGTTATAACATCACAGTAAGATGGTAAGGTCTCACCAAGTTGTAAGTCACAAAACCTATCAGTGAGGAGATAAACATGCAATGAAAGATGACAGCAAACTCCGGAGATGACTTAAGTAGTTTTGCAAAAAGGAAACTGGGAGGAGGGAAGAACAGTCACCCAGGAGACTCAAATCACTACTAGAGACCTACAGCGAGATTCATTCTGTGGGAAGTTTTTCTTGCCTGGGAGAAGAACATTCACTTGAAATACCTCACTAGTGGAAGTTAAAATGAAGCCATATGGCCACCTGGTCAAAGTGAGGAAGAGTGGGCCAGTGGAGGGCTATCATTAATGAGGTCAAGAGACACACACAATTAAACTGTCAAAGTGATAGCTATACCACAGATAAGATAACCTAGTAGAAAAAAGAAAGAAGAATGGTGGATCAGAGAATTTAATCTTGTGGAATGACAGGCAGGAACATTTTAGTCACAGTTTTCAATCATCCTAGATAAAGAAAGCTTCCTTCTGGTCCCTAGAATGGCTTCTTTGCAATTTGCTTTGTCACTATTACGATCAGTTTTTCTACTCTAGTTGCTTCCACGTTACTGTGGGGATACAGCCTGCTGCATCAGTTCTCAAGCAAAATGAAATTCTGCAACAGGCTCATCTTAGCTTCAAAGCAGGAAGCATTGTATTAAATTTATTGCCACTTAATACACTCCCTTTTGAAGTTCTGCAGAAAACACAAACCAGGGGTCACAGATTCAGGATAGCAGTACCATGCAACAAATCATGTGTCAGTCTCCTGCAGTTCTCCCCAAACCTCTACCGGAGAAGGTCCATCACAGTGGTGGTCTTATAGCACTCCATTCACTAGAACAGTCAAGTCCTCCCTCTTGTAACTCTGTTCTCTTCACTATGTTGATCAAGACTCGACCCTAGTTGCATTAGCTGAGGGATCTAACAAAAATAACAGATGCTCTGGCCAGACATCCCACAGCCACTCTGGATACTCTCATTGCAACAAGTGCAAGAGGATAATAAACAATAGAATAAAAGCTCTCCTGCACTCCTTGCAAGGATATAGATGGAAATAGACATCTCTCATGTTTAATGACTAAAAATGATAGTGCTAGTCTTGGCAATAATGTAGAGATACTGCCAAAAGAGGAAACAATGGGAGCATTTTCATAAACATCTCCCAAGCCAGAGAAGGCAGTAGATGAACTTCAATGCAGTCACAGAATCACAGGATTGTTGAGGTTAGAAGGGACCTCTAGAGATCACCTAGTCCAACCCCCCTGCCAAAGCAGGCTTTCTAGATCAGATTGCACAGGTAACATTTAAATACCTTCCTAGATATCCATAAGTTCAGTTTAAATTTATTCTACCTGTGAATACTGGCATGTAATACCTGAGTCATCCCAGTTCTTCAAATGAAATTGTATTAGTTTACATAAAGAAGGGTGCTTGTGTCCTAGTTACTTTGGAAATGATGCTAAATGTCAGGTACCAGAACTGAAGAGTACGTCAGGTGAAATTAAATATTTCTTAAGGTTCATCACCCCAACGAGTCACTGTGTTCACCCAGGCAATATTTCTCCAGTAAGTTTCAAAGCCCTACAGCAAAGTTTTCTTTACTGGAAGTAATCTCTGTATCTATGCATACCACTGACTATATTAAACAGAAGAGGCATATAAACTCCTTCCTACAGATCTGCTTGGGGGATTATTTCCCATGAGAACAAGATGTATTGATGCCACCAAAACAGTCAGATATCAGCTCTTTTCATCACAAGATATGAAAAAAACACCTCTATGATCTGTATTTTACCTGGAGTTAGAGACGGTCCATGAGTTTCATCCTTATCTCCTATGTTTTTGCCCTTTCACTGAAAAAGGTACTATCCATTTACATAACATCTTAAATGTCACTCTCTGAAACTCTCACTCAAATTATTTTTATGATCTGTAGAAAGTCATTGGGAAAGCCAATGAAACCACATGGGCTGAAGCACCAGAAATATGCGAAGGGAAGCTCAGAACTATATCATCTTTGTATTTATTCTTAATGACCAATTTTTCTCAAGTCAGCATCAGTACTTAAATAAAAAACAGATGACTGAAAATAAATGCCACTATCAAGAAGTATTAAAAGACATCAAACTGTGGAAATGACCTGAAGAACCAGCACTCTGTGTTATCAGTGTAGTGAAAGGGACAAATAAACAAGAGTACCAGAGCTACCAAATCCTGATAGACCTCTGGCAGCAGAATATATACACTTAATGTGTAGCTAGCTAGAAGGCTGTCTATCGATCATGGCTTTGAACACATTGTAATTAGACACTGCAGATACAAATCAGGCAAGAATTCCCACTGCACAGAAATGAGATGGTGAAGGAGAATGAACAACGTCCAGCAGAGCCTTGAAAAAAAATTCCCACCACACAGCACAGTAAATGAACTTCAACCAATGCCCACATACATACTAACTCCTCTGCAATAATTTATGTAAAAGTATTAGATATTGTGAACAAGTGTATTCACTCCTATCCTTATAGGACCCCACAACATTAGTTCTTCACTGAACTGAGATGATTTCACAATCCTTACCATTTGTCTAGAGATGTTCCTACTTGTGGATCTAGCCAGCCATAAGACATTCCTTCCCTCTGGTAAATAATGTTCCTAACAAGTACCACCTAAGTTCACCAACATTAGATGTATACACAAATTAGAAAAAACATATCAGTTTCTCTGAGTTTATGGATTTCAATCCTGTGAAAACAAAAAGAGGAGGATATCAAGTGATACACTGTTTACAATACGTTCTGAGCTAAAACAGATTGTGTGGTTTTCCCAACATGTAAATAAGAATCTTTATAAGCTAAAGTTTAAAATGGAGACAGTGTTATTTCTGTCCTAAAAATAACTAGAAACAGCTCAATTATTATGGTAGTGGACAGAAAAGGAAGGTCTATAACACTGAAGTTTAGAAGCAAGTAATTATGTGCTCATGTATTGTTTATAGGGGCCCAGAAAAGGGCTTGGCTATCTGACCTGTAGCAAAATATATCAGTATTGCTGATAAGACTGGTAATGCATACATGCCTGTTGCAGACAGTGTCTCTGCTGATAAATTATGCCAGACATTTTTCAGAATTGGCTCTGATAATCTTTTACCTTTAGCTCAGTCGAATTATCAGTTTTCAGTTTCTAGGATCCTACTAGAAGGACAGCATTTCTGTATTTAATATTACTTTTATCTAGCTTGCATCTAATACTCACGTGTCAGTTCATTAAAAAAGTTACCCCTTTATTCACCATTCCTAGAGTACCTTGAGTTCAAAGATGGGATATCAATAACTTAGTTGCATTCCAACAGGCCTCCAGGGCAGTAGGTTTTTTTTGTTGTTGTTTGTTTTTTTTAATCTGGCCACTTAATATCTTGTAACAGACTAAAAGGTCTTCAAAAAATGTATTCAACAGTTCCACATTACACTGCCAGAACAGCAAGGCACTTTCTTTTAAGTGTAACATATAATTAAGTAGAAAGCACTACAGTGTAATACAATTTGATCTCATTACATTTTGCTGTCAGACAGAAAAAAAAAGATAAAAATAGAAAAAAGATGCAGCAAACTAAATTTCCAGGGAAAGACAACATAGCATAGTTTTTAATATCCTCATGTTAAGAGGGTTACTGAAGTGTCCCTCAACGTATGTAAAAACGTGGTCACAGTGCCATAAATTCAGTATGTGGGAAGTGTTGGTACTAATTACTGGTATAGAACCTTGACATTAGACATTGCAAAAACTAAGCATCAACTAGACCAGCTCTCTGACAGCAAAGAGATAATTACTAGGCTTCAACTTTCACAGAATTCCCAGGTCTTATTAATGCCAGTGTGCATACAGACACACAAAACTCAAAAGAATGGAAGCTTTAAAACCCAACTAAAACAAACAAACAAAAAATACTAAGAAAATAACTCCTTTGTTACGGACTTATCATAGCTGTCCTAATCAGGTCTCCTTTTTTTCTTTTTTTTTTTTAATTTTCACAGGAGAATCTATGGATGTGATTGACTAAATATGCCAGCAGTTTCTTGCAGGCTGCAGGCTTTGGAAAAGAGAACTATTTGTTGCCTTTCCTTTAGCATTTGTCACTATCTATCCAAGACAAAGACAACACATCAAATTTGTGACTCAATCCACATAGTGAAAACCACCTGCTCAAAGTTGTGGGTTCATGTATCAACTTGTCTTAGTTCTGGATCCCACACACATCCCAAAGCCCGTTTTTAAATCTAGTTGGGCAATACAAATATTAATCCCAACACATCACTGGATCACTGCTGTTAAATATGTTAAGAACAGTTCTACGGATGATGCCATGCCCAACCAAGACAATATTAGACAAACCTAAGTTTCTTGGACAGTTAGGCTGATTTTACTTATCTTTCCTTGTGATTTCTTTAGAGAATCTTCTTCCTTCAGTACATCCTCCAACATCTTACTAGCCTGCTCATTTTTACTTGTAAGACATTGATATTATGCTGAGAACACAAACATCCCTCATTCAACCCACTATGTGGAATAAAGGGCTTATAATAAAGCAGTGTTGTTGTAGTTTTTTTTTCCAGCCTCTAATCATATTAATCTGCATTTTCCATAACACTTTACATATATATATAATGTTATTTATATATAAATAATTACAAAGTCCTCTCTGTATTGTGAGGTATTGCAGTATCATAAATTTTAACCATCAAAAGACTGTACAGAGACACAATAATTGAGATCACAACACAATTAATTTACTGTCAAAACGAAAATCTATCAATTCTTCTTTCTGAAAACGTTTATAGTTGCAACAAAAATTAATTCACTGGATAATCATTAATGAAACAGAAATAATTCAGCAAGAAAGGAAGGTGTACACTACTACAATTACTGTCATTTTATGGCTTCGATACATATTTGTGTGGAAGGCTGAATGCAGTAAACACATCAGAGAATATCTTATTACCCAATAATGCACACAGTCAACTACCTCATTGGCATTATAAAACGGTTATTTTGGGTTGCTGTTGTTGTAAGGAAATGTTACACTTTTTGTTATTCATTTTATTGGCTCATTTCTGATGTGTAAGGTAGGGCAATGTAAGATAAGAGAAAAGAACAGGGATATAAATGCACACATGCATACTATTTAACTTGTCCTATATATACCAGGCACCTAAAATATACAGTTCATAGGTGAGAACTTTAAACAGTTTATGAGCAATACTACTAGCTTTAAGTATGATTTCTGACGTCATTATAAAGCATCAAATTGGAAGAGAAAATTATGTACTTAAAATAGAACCTGAACCAATTTTTTTTTTAACCAGTTGTCACCCTAATTGGTGTTCTAATTTTAAGAAAACAAAAAAAGTACAAAAGTGCTTGTATCAGCAGAAATGCTCGTCCTTCCAGAATGTATATTGTTCCTTTGGAGAGGAAACCCTTTGCCTGTTGCCTAGGAGAATATTACTGCTTTTGCACCGTAAAATGAAATTAGTACTCGGATGCTGAACAGGTTGATAACATCCCTTCCTATAAGGCAGTCCATTCCTTTCCCTGTGAACACCATCCAGTTATTTGTGATAACAGTCATCTGACCATTTGTACTAGGCAAAGAAAAAGTTTCCAAGAACCACAGAGCTGAGATTTTCTCGTTAGTTATTCATTATCCTGGAGGAAGAAGTTCTGCAATCTCACCACAGTGTGCCCAGTTAGGTACAGCCTGAACAAAGATGCCAGTCAATTTAAGTACAATAGAAAAGTTGTAACAGGATTTCTTTAGGATATTATTATTAACTATTCACAGTAGTACTCCATTGTCCAACCAATGTCAGTGTGAATCCTGCTTTGAAAGCATGTTCTGCAGATTTCATTTCTGAAACTAGCCAAAGCTTCTTAGCTCTTACCTTATAATCTGTTTACTAATCTATTTTATACCTGGTTTGCAAAACTATGATTCTCACATCCTAGAAAAGGTGAAGCCAATGGTCGGGCATCTAATATAAAATCCTGTAGGTGTTTTCTACACAAGTAGCAATAATTTTGTTCTCTGCATTTATTTCCAAGCATGTATCAAGCTGGAGTATTATCCACAGGTTAGAAACTTCATGTGTTACCATTACTGTAATATCTGTATTTTGCCACTAACTAACATCATGCTAAAAAAGATAACTGGATTTTGTTTTATTTTAGTAGTGGGATCCCAGTGCATCTGCTGTGAATCTAAGAGTCCTTGGCAGTGTGCAGGAATTTTTTATTCCCTTAAGAAAACGCCTTCCTGTACTTTCTGAAATTTCATGTACAGTTAGAAAAAATATAACTGGAAACATCAACTGCAAAACAGTCATATGTACAGATACAGATACAACCTTTATAAATACGTATATTCTCCTAAAAAAAAGTCAACACTTGACAATAAATTAGTCAAATGTTTTTCAGATTTTCTAAGGACCTCATGTTGCATACTTAAGCATTTCCATTTTTACTGACCCAAGCTAAAAACTTCTACAAACAGAAAGAAAAAAAAAATCAGAAGTGTCTAAGTAGGAAATAACTCTTGTAAAGTTTAAAGCAGTAAGTACAAATACTATAAAACCCAGCCACTCTAAAATGATGGTAGGTGTAACTGATTATAGTAATGAAACATTCCCATTATATGCTTATAGTGAATTTTCTAATTTAAAAACCATTTCTCAAACTCCTTTAAAAATGTGCAAAGCAACACACAATACTACCACGTTCTGATTCAGTATGTATACACATATTACTTATGTCAAATGAAAAGTCAAAGAGAAATCTCTTTTCTGAAGACATTAAAATGCATTTTATTAGTTTTCCCTTTTTTTTTTTTTATCAGGCTAACTCAATTTGTGCACTGGATCTTAAAAGATACTCATTGTTTCTTCCTTTAATTCAGACATTCCTGTTTTCCACCTCTGTGCTGAGATTTCCCCATTATTGCTCCCAGTAGCAGCAGTGTCACACCAGACTGAGCTGGCAGACTCAGAATCAAAACTGTGTTATGATTAAACAGGTCTGTAAGAAAAACACTCCAAGTTACAGAGATTCTTTTCTCAGCAACCATTATTTTTAATGAGGCCAGTTTACTTTTGGAATCTTGGCAAAAAACAGTCATTTACTCTAGTCCTAGAGCAATGACTGCAAACAGGGCAAATATAAAGATTACATGCAATGTAAAATCTGCATGTGCATATCATTACACAAAGAAAGCATGATGTGCTGGGAAAGAGGCCTGTCAAGCTATCATGTTTGTTAATGAAAAGAACACTTTTATTCCAAAGCAGTCTACTGTATCAGATTCGATAGTGCAAGCGTTAACTAAACGTTGTGCTTAAAAGCTTTGATGAGAAAATCTAACACGTTAAACCAAGGAACAGTTCAAGGACAGCAGGAGGCAATTCCAGAACACAGGCACAATCTATAAAGGCAAAGTACCACAGCTTTTTGATGTTAAGTAAGTAGCAATATCAGTATACAACCAAACTTAAAGGTAGACTGTTGTATCAAGTTTAAAAGTTTAATATCCAGGGTCAAAAGCCTCAATTACCTATTCTACTACTACTCCTCTTAGTGGACAGATCAATGTTACTTTTAAAGCATTATTTGCTTAAAGCATTACATGAATGATCATCTTTTTTTCTTATTCCTTTAGTATCTGGTTTTTTTTTTAGTATTTTAATTATGCTGCATCTCAGATACTCAGACTAAGGAAAAACACGTACATTTGGACTTGAACAAGGTGGGAGGTCAGCGACACTTTGAAAACATACATTTCTTAAAATGGGTTGTCCATTAAACCCACTAAGAAAAAGGGCAATAGCACAAGAGCACTGGCACTTAGTAACTAACTGCAGATAAATTACTGCAGTAGCATTTAGGTTGAAAGCATAAAAGTACACATTCAAGAAACACAAGATTGGGGAAAAAAAAAACCCTCTTATGCAGACTAGGGATTTATTATACTTTTGACTATGTTATTGTATTAAATTTGTCAGTCAGGCCACATGACACATTATTAGCTATATAATAATTTAGTTAAGTGTCAAAAGATGATTTCCTAGTTATTTGTAATGGCCACGTGCTTTCTTTTATCTGTTTCTAAGACAGTACAGAGGATATGATTAAATAGTAATCAGAAAACCAGGGAACATTTATAAGGCAAAAGAATATTCAAAAACAACTTCAATAAATTTGCTTCTTCAATTTTATTATGAAGATATAAGATACCTTCACGCTTCATACAAGAAACCATGTGGGTTCTTCTACAAATTCTCTTATGCCTCTGCACTCCACAGCTTTCAAGAAATTATTGTGAGTACCCCAGAAGACAAATCTAAGTTCATTCATTAAGTTAAACAGGAACACAATTCTATTGTTACCACCTTACCAAAGGGTAAATACTCTGATAAGGTAGTTAAAACATTTTTTAATGTTTGTAAACAAAATGTAGCAATAAATCACGATTTTCAAAGGAATATTAATTATAATATATTATAAAATTAAGCCCGAAAACCTAGAGAAAATAAATAAATGAAGGGGAGAATTGTATTCTGTACTAGTTTCCATAAACGATCAAGTGCCAATTTTGAGCAGGCTAGGCTACAATGCCACCTGGTGGCTTAGAAAACTTAACAGGATTCTGTGTGATCAGTGCTTAATGGTTTGGAAAATATGCAATATTCTATAAAAACACCAAACACAGCAACAATGTTTAAGTTAATCATTTGCATTTCTTAGCTAACTAGTTTTTTTTTTCCTTGCTGCGTTGCTTCTGTTGCAGTGTTTTATTTAAGTTTTAAAGCTTTTTAATGTCCAGATCTAACCAGTTAGGATTTTACAGTTGTTTTAAATAACGATTTGAACTTATTGATGAGTATATTACACTTGTACTCATACACACAGCCTAATTCGCACAACCCTCAAAATTGAATTCTTCCCCATTTGAGGAAAAATCAGATGCAGCAGAAGTCTAAAAGGAGGGTTACTGAAATGCTTTGTAAAATTACACTGTATAATTAATTCCATAGTAAGAACGTTTTTATGGTGTGTGTTGGTGACCTTTTATTACCATCAAGTTCACAATGCTGGTGGGCTGCCTTTTAATCCCTCCGCAGACAAAGGCCCTAAATAAACACAGATTCCTTCCTGGGAAAAAGTCCTCTCTGGTTAAATGGTAAGGAAATGAGTAAATCATTAGTAATCTTTAAAGCCAAAGCTATAAACTCAAGTTACCTTAAGTTAAAATGAAAGTGTCCTGCAAGAGTTTCAAAGTTCTGTCACAGATAGAAATCTCCAGCTCTTGACTCCAGACTAGGCGCCAGCTGATAAACAAACAATTTAAGTCAAGAGCTGGAGAATTCCCAGCTTTTTCATTTAATGGCCTTGGCCAAGAGTATTTATTGCCTCCAGTTTTATTCTCACTTAGCTCTAAGAGGAAATTTAAACTCATCATTATCTTAAAGCCCCATATGGGCCACAGTCAGCTCACCTGATAGAGCTCCTTTTACTCTGCATAAGTTCTACTCCCCACTAGAAGTGATGTAATAGTGTAAACTAATTAAAAGTAGTTTTAGGCTGACTTTTTAATAGACTAAATAAATTTTGTTCAATATGGTTTATATTTCCACTCGGGGCAGTAATGATTCCAAAAAGTTTAACTTTACAGTTTCCAATCTAAACTACTAGTAGTTTATTCCATAAAAAGACGACTGAAACAAACAAACAAACAGTCTTTGGTACAAGAGCATCCAGGTGTCAAAAGCAACTCCTTTGGAAATTCTTTGCCATAAATTGAATCCCTGGCACCATAAGATACACAGAATTGTGAGAAAACAGACTGTGTAACTTTTCTGATGCTTCTAACAAAACATTTCAGGAATGCAAAGACATATCTAATTAGAACATTATATTTAGAACACTATATTTAGTACCTGTTCTGGTTTTAGAATGAAAATAAGTGAAAATATGGAGGTAGAAATTAAATTTTAACTAGACATCGGTGGTTAAGTCGAGGTGTTTAATATGGTGGGCAAATTCAATGTGGAAATACTTTGTCCTAACACAAGAAGAAGATAACATGATCCCGTGTCTCAGACAATCCCTTCCATTTTAAAAGCATATATAATAGAGGAGGAGGCTAGGGTTTCTTAACACAGATTCTAGTGCTTATTTCACTTCAGAGATTTTCAAACCCGTCATGAATTAGACTCAGTACTTGCCATCTCAACTCAGACATCTCCCCCAAATAAAACATATTGGTTTTATATATAAGGGTTTAGAATCTTTTAATTAAGAAATCAATTTCACAATTGTCAGAAACAGAGAACCTTACTTAGCAGAAAGTCTACCATTCCCAAAGGGTTAATAGAAGTCAAACTTGAAGCCAGGAGGTTGTATTCTCCTCCCACCCAGCCCCCCTCCCCCAGAAATACTTTCCTAACCTGACTTGGCTGAAAAAGGCAATTAATTGTTCCAGTGTCTGCCAAGACTTCTTATTCCTTTAAAAATGCGGATAGTGTTTGAGACAGTTGGCTATTCCAAACCCAGGTAACACTCCTAAATGTGGAAAGAATGAGGGAACATGAATTATGATTAGTATTTTAAATGGATTTAAAACAGACAGACTGACAGATATCTTAAAGCTACTGTATTTCCAGCATGCATTATTTAAAAAGAAAAAGATTATCTAAATGTCTGCGCAGCTATACTAAGTATATGGAAGCAGTTTAATGCAAATTGCATTAAAATGTATGATTAGCTTTTCCATCTTTGTTAGCAACTAAAAGCACAGACAATTTAAACACATGCATGTGCATGCATGCAAAGCAACCACAAAGCGACAGACAAGAACGCTTCCAAGCCTAAGCCATTGCAATCCCCACAGAAAGTATTAATTTTAGGTCAAGTTAAGGTCATTGCAAGATAGAGAAAAGAAACCCTGAAGACACTAGTCTGCCAAGTATCTGGCTTAGCACTGAGCAGAGAGCTGCAATTAAATCTTTATTTACTTTTCTACAGTAGTAAGAATTCTAAAAGATACCACAATACTAGGGTAAACAAAAGAAAATCCAGAAAATTAATCTTGCAGCATTTCTGCTAATGAAGAAGCTCACAGTAAGAAATTGCTGGCAGGCCAACTGCACTCAGAGTCAAAGTAATGAGGAACACTTGTTGCTTGCATAATAAGAAGGTGAAGCATTCAAGTATTATTAGTTAATAGCTAAAACACTGTAGTTTATGAAGTTATCATTATGTTGCATCATTGTAATAATAAAAATTACTTTTAGAAGAGGCAGCACTTATTTATATTTCAAGATAATACTTAAAGTATCACCAAATACATCAGATTTGTCATCTTTTTTGAAACTTCTGTTTTATGGGACATACAAGTCACAGGATGTATTTTTAAGAAATAATCTCCTGTTCAAACAAACAGGAATAACAGCCTGTAATTTTTTTGTGCACTTTCTGATAGTCATTCTATTATGGTTATACAACATACGGGTTAGATGTGAGCCAGTATTAGTAATTTCTAAATACTAATAGAAATATTACAGAGGATTTTGCAAATATATGAGAACTAGCACAGAAAATCAGGCACATCTTTCTGTCCTTTTTTAGTTTGCATTTGTTTTTTAAGGAAAAAAAGTCAAGAGTGTGCAACATTTAATACAGTGGCTTTATGGATGAACAAAATTTCTCTCTCCCCTTGATTTTCATGCAGGTTAAACACAAAAAATTACACAGCTCTATCTCATTGCAGTACTTATTCATATTGACAATTACAGTTCTTGATTTTCACAGGGACTATGTGACTAGAGAGTAAAGTAATCAAGTGCTGCACAGATCACCTCCCAAGTTTTACTATTTCCACATTATACCACTATCAAAAATGCATCCTCATTGGGAAAGTAAAAGAACAAACAAAAAACAACGCAAACAGTGTAAGATTCAGTTGAAGCAACACATGCAAAGTGACCGTGAATAGGTAGATAGTTTCCCAGAGACTTGGCAAAGTTGCAGATGAAGTTGTACAACTTCAGCAACCTATATGAGCATTAGGAACAGTAAAAACTCCGTGCTAAAGCCACACACCAATAAAAGAAACACTCCTAGTTGCTTCTTTTGCAACTGCAGTCTGTGCCAGGTACTTACGGACAAGTACCTTTCAACCCATAAAACTTTCCCAGCTCTCTTTCTCTCAAGAAGACCTGAATATTCTGTCACTGGAAACCCAGAGCAACATTTGGAATTTAGAAAATGTTTTTTATTTCATGAGCCAATGTAGAAGATACTCAAGTCATTATAGAATCAAGTAACAGAGACTCAAGAATGCTCATTCCCAGCTGTGACCTCATTAAAAACAGCAGAATACATAGCACAATGGATCATTGTGTCAAATTTCTGTCAAATTTCATAGTGATTTCATAGAATCATCACAGAATCATAGAATGGATTGGGTTGAAAAGGACCTCAGAGATCATCCAGCCTCTGGTCCTCTCCTATGGGCAGGGTCAGCAACCACTAGACCAGGCTGCCAAGAGCCACATGCAGCCTTGCCCTGAATGCCTCCAGGCATTTACATCTCTGGGCAACCTGTTCCAGTGTGTAACCACCCTCTAAGTGAAAAACCTCTTCCTAATATCTAACCTAAATCTCCCATCTTAGTCTAAAACTATTCCCTCTTGTCCTGTCACTATCAATCCATGTCAGCAGTTGTTATCCCTCCTGTCTATACTTTCCCTTCACATACTGGAAGGCCACAATGAGGTCACCTTGGAGCCTTCTCCAAGTTAAACAAACCCAGCTCCCTCCACCTTTCCTCATAGGAGAGGTGCTCCAACCCTCTGATCATTTTAGCGGCCCTCTTCTGGAGCTGTTCCAAGAGCCCTCCATCTTTCTTGTGCTTTCTTGTTTTGATAAGGTTTAAATTATATATCAACAAGGCTAGATGTGCAAAATAGAAAACAATAAATCCTTGGATATAGGTGACACCAAACAAGAAATCCTCTGTGATTCGTTAAGGATGAAAGAGATTCCCAAATTAATACTCTTAGATGTGCCTCATCCTGTTATTGCTGAACTACTTAAAAAAACCAAATCAAAAAACAACACCTCTCAGATCCAGACACTTAAAGATTTTTAAGCTGCACTGGAGCTTTACAGACATATCCAGTAATGGGCTAACCTACAGCTACTTATAATGATAGCATCCCTTAACTGTACATAGTTTAAATTTCTTGATTGTAATCAGTAAGGAAATACCAGTGACAATCTTACTTAAAGCTGTGACAGTGAACTGGATCATATATCTTGTGACATTTGTTGCTTTTGGGAGCTTCTGTTTTCAGAATACAAAACTGAAAATAAGGGTTTTTAACACACACCACAGTTTTAGCCCTCAGTGCTTTTAAACATAAATGCTAATGAGTTAAAAATAAACTAATAATATTTGAAATGAGATGTCTCTAAAGCATTTAAGATTTGCAACACTTACAAATTTTTCAACATCTGGAGCTAGGAAAAAAAAAAAAAGACATGCAAGACTCTTAAATGCTTCAGTGGGATCCCAATGGCCCAGGGATGTGAAAGCTGCTGCTATCTGCCTCCACAGTTAATTTTACTCTTTTGTTTTCTTTCTTGTAAACAAGACAGAAGACAAAACAAAAATCAGTTTTCCCATGCATTTGTCCAATCAGTAAGAGTCACTCTACAAATCCACATGTACTACCTGAAATAGATGACCTCAAACTGATGAGGACACAAGAAATTGCCAACCCACATACCCTCTTCCCACTTTGTTTTCTACTCATTAGCGTTTTCTTCTGTGTAATTCAATAGCAAAGGGAAAAAAAGCTATTGTACTTTACTGCTTCTTACATAATGTGATGAAAGAACAGTCTCAAAGACTTGTTTTCAATTTTCAACTGTATTATTCAAATAAAAGCTCCCATCTCTCTGCTCATAATCCTTCTCCTTTATATTCTTAAACTACCATTTAAAAGAACACTGGCACTGTGTTACTATAAGTACTACTGAGTCATTATAGATATGTTATTTGTGTGGCAAGAATTTAATTAGCGTAACACTACAGTACTTCGGTAAAAATTTATTACTCAGGAGGAGCCAAAATGCCACTGTGGTTCAGAATCCACGAGTATGTGAAAATATTAATGCACACCACTTTTAGACTGAGAGGATTAGTGCACCCAAGTAGTAATTTACACACATCCCACAAGCAACGGCAGAGTCATAAGCAAATGCCTCTCTTAGCCACATAGGGCTGTATTTGACTGACAACTGCATTTGGCCTGTCTTTTTCTAATTAAACTCCATCTGTTTGCTCTGCTGTATTGGCTGGCTTAAGGCTTCTCAACAGAACATCCACTGTATATTACTGCATCCACTTCCCCCAAACTGTTCAATGCCAGAAGCCCAAAGCTGCTTCCTCAAAGCACATTGTTGGGTGAGACAGACAAGATGGGTGGATTGGTGGGAAAGGATATTTGGCATATGAGCACTGGGAGCAACTTGAAAAAAAAGCATGGTTTTAATAACTTCAGCACATCCAAGGAAGGGTTAAGTGCCTACAAAAAAACTGTAATAAAAAGCACCATTTTTCTTTCATTATACAGTCTGACCAAAAAGTTTCTGAAACCAAAATTAAATGCTATGATCACTTCCGCTCCCCAACATACACACTCTAAAATAAAGAACGACCAAACTGATTTAAATGAAATTCTGTAGAAGAATTTGTGCTTGGATGAAAATGGGGTATTTGAGCCTGAAGCAAAAGCAAAACCACCAAGTTATAAACCTCTCAAAGGGAAGGTTTATAATGGACATGCCAACAGACGCTTAACTATAGTGAAGCTGTTAGGTGCCAGCATATAAATAACTTTAGTTTTTGTGGTTAACTAATGATAAATTAGATACAGTGCAAGTGGATACAGTCAGGTTCTAATTCAGTAAACAGTAAGGGCCAAGAGTGCATGTTTGGATTTTTAGACAAGCATAGCATAGATTTGATGCTGGCTCTGAAACAGAGCCTATAAGGGACGTTTGGACTTTAAGTAGTAAGCAAGCCATATTCTGAATTCTTGAGGGCTTGTAAAATAAAACCTCCTTAACAAGCTTTGCTGCCTACTGTTTCAATCTTCTGAGTCCTCTAACCCTGTCACCAAAACATGCTCCGTTCAAATTTGGTAATAATTATCTGCTAAGGAAAACAACATACTTAGTAAGTGCACATAATCACCTTCAGTAGTACGAATTGCTAAGCATAACAGTAGAGTGCCAAAAAAAAAAAGGACCAATGACAGAACAGTAACAGATTATCACCATCTTCTTCATTACATGTCAGTTACTTTATCAGTAGTAGAAATGCCTTCCTGCAGTCCAGTTCTGTCCAGCACTGGAACACATGTTTTCAGGTACATTTGTGCTGGCCCTGGGAAACATTTATTGCATTGTTCCACAGCAGTCAAACTTTATACCTTTTAGGACACATGGAGGCACTGAGTGATGCTATTAATGTTCTCTGTGAGAAATCCATCTTGGAGCAGGTGGGAGCACTCACAGGCAGCCAGGATTCAGGCCAAAGCTGATGAGTAGATGCTCCAGCTCAGGAAGTTTGCCTGTCTGCCAGATCTACATCAGCTTCTCATTTGGTCTTCCAACTACAAAACTGTCACACTGCCCTAGTGTCACTCCTAGTTTCCCACTAACATAAACTTCAAGATGAATATCTCTAGAGATAGAAAAGCTCTAAAACAGAGCTCTATTACAACAGTGCTTCATGCACTGATAATATGTGAGCAAAGAGGTTCCCCCACCCCAAATGCCTACTAAATTCTCAAAGAAAAATATATACTCTTTCAACATACTCAACACATTATTCAAGGGAGAAGATTACATAGCTGATATCTCATGCTTTTTTGGACCACTAGTGATTGCAGCAATTTCAGGAAATAGACTCATATCAGACAAATATGGGACATCACAAATCAACCAAGTTTGAAGAGCTAACTACACATAATCACATACCCATATGGACTATAGTTAAAAGCTGAATTTATAGTGAATACTGAAAAGTCATGATTTTAAGCAAAACCAAGAGACCTAACAAATAACAACACAAGAAGCACACTCCTTTGCTGAAGTCCAAGTGATCTTCTCTGTACTTCTCTTGTACAGCAAGAACACGAACAGCCACAAGCCATGCACTCCTACCATATATTCTCAAAGCAAAGGAAATAAACAGATTGAAAACAAAAGGACAGTAAAAAAACCCACTGTTTCTGATTGAACATGGTTAAGCTATGCATTTGCAGAGCAACTAGAATCTAATAGTTTGCAGCAACTCAAATCAAATAAAGTAAATGAGTAATCGTCAGATTAGTATTATTGCCAGTGATCTAAATTACATATTAAAAAAGCCCCAGAAGTTTATGAAGAGTTAAATACCATATAATGATACCATCAAATCATTATGTGATTCAAAATACATAAAGTCAATAAAATGATACACAATGTTTTACACTTCCCTTCCAATTTTATTGGAGACAAATTGAAAATTCTTCCACAGTTGTTCTTCCAGCTAAATTAACTACAGGAATGAAAGAAGTAACTACATTTTGAGGGTTAAAGTTGAAGTCAGATACAGTGCAGCAAGTCATTTTGTTTCTACTTCAGGTTGTACATTGTGTTTGGTATTAAGAGAACTGTAATTGGAAGCTCTATCTTCTCAGTTCAGGAACTCATTTGTCCTCTGCATTTGAGGAGATAGGAGTAGCAAACAGGACTAAACACTGTTGAAGAAACTGAAAGGTGAACATTCACAAGGTTTGTGTGCTCACAGCTGAATTGTGAATCAACAGTAAGAGGGCATACTATTTTTCTTACACTTTTATTTAGTCATACAAATCACAGATTTTTTTAATGTGGCTGAAGCAGAAAGTATTAGGAAATCTTTTTTTCTATGACCTCTCTGAGGATTAATCAAGAACAAAAGTTTAAGCTTCTGAATCATCTCAAAGCTGGCAATACTAAAGTAACAAAAATTGAGTAATTCTCAGGTATTTGTTTAAAGTGTGGAGGGAATGCTTCTCATAGCCTATTTTTTCCTCTTTTTATTGGCACTAATTAAGAAATTTGTCAGAACAAAGATGCTCTCCAAGACAACTTCCTGCAAGCCAACAACTTACAATGGTTTGCCCACCTAAACTCCCACCTCTCTCCACTCTTCACCATGATTTTAACAACAGAAATAACTCATAATACAAGCATTATTCAGATGAGGGGCAACAGAAGATCAACTTTCTTCCCACTGAAATTGGTTGGATTCAGCCATTCAAAAGATCAATGAATGCCATACTTTCAAGACCAGCCTCAAAGGTCTCTGCACTACTAACAAAGAACAGTTGCTCCAACAGCAAAGTTTCTCCTGTTTTATTCTACACCTTTAAAATAGCATGTGGTTAATGGGGCTAACAAAGGAGTCATCTTCAAAAGAGTATTTTGCATGAAAACATCCCAAGACACTAATTCAGGTACTTAGGATATTAATGTTTCTTCATACATATTCAGTGTAAGACTTACTGATGCGTTTTGCAGAATAATTAAAGCTTGTAATCTTAGCTCTTTAGGGACCAAACTCACTTAACCAAGTCAGGTGTCTTTGAATTGGTGTGGGGTTATTTTGTTTGTTTAAACAGGAAGTTACACCTGCAGAATGAAAAAGTACACTGAAGGCAACACTGAATTGTTCCAAGTACAACAGCTTTAATTAAGACTTGGAATAACCTGCATTTTCTCCAAGACACCTGGAGTGCTTGCAGCTGATGAGGATTGTGTTCAAGGAGAAGGCTGCAGTGAAGGCACAGTATACTTCCAGTTCTGTTCTACCTGCTCCAATTTATTCATCTAGCTCCAGTGTGCCATGGTGTTGGGTTCAGCCCTGAGGTGTGCCATCCACATTTAGTGCAGTACAGAAAAAAGGATTCAGAAGGAGACAGGGTGTTACTAAGGCTGCTGCTGATCATCCCCACCATCCCAAGCAAAAGAGTCCTCTAACGTTCCCTTAACTAGATGAACAACACATGCTTTGAACAACAGTTTAATGAGCAAAAATAGAAAAAGATGATGCTCATGGACAATTAAAAGGAGAACAAATCTGGTATAAAGCTTCAGAGTAATCAATGCATTCCAGAAACATTTCCAGCCACCACCAGCACCTCCTTAACTTTGAAAGTTCTCCAGAAGAAGCAATCAAATCTAAAAAAAAAAAAAAATAGTTTTCATTTCCTAGGACTTACGACTGGCTGAAATCTGAAGATCTTTCCTACCCTGTATCTCTCTAACCACTTGATGTGATGAACCACAAGTAAACAGAGAAGCTATTAGGCATTCAGTAACAGTTTGCATGCAGCAATGGATATTAGTAACAGTTCTATTGAGAAAAGGAATGTTGGCCATAATTTCACAGTCATCCATTGCTCTTTTTCAAAGAGTGCCACAGGGATTTTCAACCTCCATCTGGACTATTCTCTTTTAATTGTTTTGAACACCATGTGTGAGTACACAACTGAACTGTAGACATTAGAGATGGAAAAGACCTATTACATCATGCAGCCATCCCTTTGCCAGTTAACAGTTTTTTCCCTACACAACAGTTCCTAGTGCTTTGCCCAGTACATTTTAAAGCATGTTGAGATGTTTGGCTTTAACCAGCCCCTTTGGAAAGTTATTCCACAGTGTGAAGAGCGTTGTTAGGAAGTTTTTCCCGGTAGACACAGCATGCATTTTTCTTTCCTTAATAATTTCCAGGCTATTATTCCTGGTTATATCCCATTGGGCCTGCCTGAATAACTCATCTTTACACCTTCAAATAAATGGAGACAGATATGTTTCCCTACACATGGGTCACTAGTTGGCTAGACTACACACAGTTTTAAAGCCAAAATATACACTGTACTTTAATAAAAAGTAGTAATTCCACCCCTTAAGTCACTGGAGGAATGATGATTCTCTCCACCCCAGTGAACATTTTCAGATGACACTCTCAATAAATCAGTATATAACCAACCAAAAATAAACAATTTTTTGCATTCTCCACAAAAATGGAAATAAAAAGTGCAACACACCCACAGAAGAAAAATAACTAAAGTTATCATGTCAGTAAACATACAAACTAATCCTTCTGCAACAGAAGCTGCTGCCAACACAATGATTTCTGCACAGGATTTATACTTCCTCAAAGTCATTTTGATAATGTGTGTATTTTATTAAGGTCTTCACTCCTTTCTCTCTTCTCTTTTTCGAAGAAAACAGAATTCTATTAAATAAGTTTCATTTTGAAAAAATGTAACAAATGTTAAATAGTTTCAAAGATTTTAAAGGCATTAGGAATCAGAAGCTTTTTGAGCCCCTCAGATTTCAAAAGCACTTCTTTGTAGTCATTTCAGTCTCCTTCAATGGCAGTCTGTCTGACACGTCCCTTCCTGTTATCAGACACTTCTTGCATGACTTCAGCCTCATGTAAGTTTCAGAAAAATTCAGCAGCGTTTCCCATAATACCTTAATATTAAAGGCTAAATTAGAATTTTTTTTTGTGATTTTGGGGCAGTAGTAAAGTTTGCCAAAAAATGATTAAGATCAGAAACATTTGGCAAAAACGCGAACAGAGAAACCAAGGAGCAGAGGAAGAAGTGAGGTAGGTACTGTACTTGTGGCAGTCCTGAATATGCATGTATAGGCTTTAGAACAAAAAGCATAAATCCAGAAATAACAATGCAGGTTTCTTCTTGACAGTGTTTCAAGGATTTTAATACAGCGATTGAAATGGGTTACAAGGCCAAAAAGACAAATACTAACAAAACCTCCCCACTAATGAAAACAGAGAATTCCTTCTTTCATGTCTTCTGTCTAGCAAAGAAAAGTACACCATCTTTCAAGTTAGAGATGTTCAAAACACCGAATCATAGCATGATTTAAGTTGGAAGGGACCTCAAGAGCCCATCCAGTTCTAACCTACTGCCATGGGCAGTGATGCCTCCCACCAGATCAGGTTGCCCAGGGCCCCATCATCCTTGAACATCTCCAAGGCTGCATCCACAGCTTCTCTGAGCAGCCTGCTTAAGCATCTCACCAACTTCTCAGAGAAAAAAAAATCTCTCGGACATCTTATGTAAGTCTCACCTCCTTTAGTTTAAAGCTGTTCCTGTTCAGTCAACTAACCAACTGCCACAAAATCATGATACTGAATTTATATACAAAAAAAAAGCATAAAGCTCAAGAAATAATGGGGACATGAAGCCTGCAACTCATGCTTCCAGATCTCACACTTTAGTCCATTAAAACATTAAACAGAAGTCTCATTTTGTCAGTGTTTTTACTAATATTCCTTCCATCACTTAACAGTTAGTGGGAGCTTATGGAAGCACTACTGCAAGATGAAATAATTTGAAATGACAGCTGGATTAAAGACTCAAGCGCATGGTTCCTAGAAAAAAAATGTGTTTATTGCCGTTTTAGCGTGACTCCAGTTCCCTATGACAGCTCTTATTAACAATTAGCAGCCTGACATTTTTATTGACTCTCACCTTGACTAAAGTAGACAGTGAGGAGAAATATCTACCTAAGTCTCTAGAGGACCATACTTCAACAGTTGCCAATTATGTATCGGTAATACCAAAAATATAAAAGCTAATCAAGCTGACATCTTTTTGTGAAGATCCAGCAAAATGCAGCACAATATATTTTGGACCAAACAGGAGCTGATAAAATTTCAAGAGGAAAGAGTAAAAAAAAAAAAATAATTGAAAAGATAGTATCTGAACACTAATAGTGCTTGAAATGAAGATATCACATTGGAAATAAAAAAAATTATCTGCTGTAGTTTAGACAATCTATATTTTGTGTACTGAATTCAAACAAAGACTGAAGTTACTGACACCCACAAAAACACTAGAAGAGTTTGCTCTGAACTGCCTGGTGAGAATTAAACTTTCAGTGTGAGGACTAACTTGATCCATATTTTCAAGGCTAAATTTAGACTTCTTGCTCATCCAGTACCCCTTTTAGTGGAAACGGAAGTCAGTTTTAGCTTGTGATAATTTGTGCATTAAAAACCTTTTACATGTACGAAGTTGCAGAATCTAATCTTTACAAAAATATTCTTGCTGCACTAAGTTTAAAAAAATACTAAATAAACATGGATTTTGAAGATGTTTATGTACATCCACAAAGAGCTCACAAAGCAGGGCAGCACTGAACTGTGACACAGCTTTCTCATGGGGACTAAGAGATCTTAATTCCAGGACAAAGCAAGTGCTATCTCTAAACAGCATTAGCAGCATAATCTGTATGCACTTGCTGAGAAGTAATTTCCGAAGTTAGTCAATACAAAGTAACACTATAGTAACAAAGTACGTTAGCTTCCACTTAATGGGTCTTGACCGTAAGCTACAGGTGAACACTACTGTCCAAACATACAAACAGCACAGCACTACTATATTAGCAGCTTAGGCCCACCTGAAAGAGATTAAGGGAAAGAATCTTTCAGGAGTAAGGTTGCAAACAGGATGCTATAATGTCTCTAACTCAAGGCCTTAGAACACTTTATTTGCAGTGTCAGAGTAAGAATAAAGATCACTAGTATTCTTCCATGAGGTTAGTAGATCAAGCAACTTTCAAAATAGTTTCTGTTTTTTGAAACAGTTTCATTATACCACAGATTAATATTAATGTCCATTAGGCATGGCCTAAATACTTGAAAACACAAGTGGAATAACCTGCCAATAAGAACTAGTAAGCACACAAGTATAGAAATGACAACTTGGCTCGCTGATTCCTCTTTCATCCCACACGTACCCTCATTAACACTCCTGATAAGGCCATAGCATTTCACAGTAACAGAAAAACATCTGCCCATTACAGAGCTGAGCGTACCTCTCTATCTAGTGCTCTGTCTAGTGGCCAACAACACAGGACACACAAAAATACCCCAAAGACAAGATGTGTTAGGTTTTGAAAGAAATGAAAAGCTAAGCATAACACTGAAGATCTGACATACTTAACTTCCAGTTTTCTAGCAACGGGACGCTCTTAGAACATGATGTGAACAGTGTGCTATTTAGCGTTCACAGACATACTAGAAAGAAACACAAATTCTTTCCCCCTCCTGCAGAATATCACTTACTCTGAAATTCATCTCAAACAGCAAAATCTGTATTTAGATGAGCCACTAAACATCAAAACAAGGCATTTGTATTCAGACTAGGCAACAATATTGTATACTACTAACCCAGTCTCAGCACTTCTTTCCAAGAAAGAAAACCTAGAAGACTGCTAGAGTTGTTCTGGGATCAAACTTTTCTTTCCTTCTTTGTAGGCGTAGCATTATCAGTCTTTAAAGCAAGAAATTATCAGTAAAAGCAAATTTACAGATATGTCCAAAAAATAAGTAATTCCCTCAGATGAACAAAATACTTGGAGAAAAGGGATTGAAGAGAACCACATAAAAGATGTCAGAATTGTGTAAGGAGTAATAAGGCTACACTATATTTAGAAAAGGATCAGATATATATGCACACCACACATTTTTCCATGCTTTTTATTCCTCTGCTGACAACTTACCTAGCTTCATAAAACAATGTCTAATATTTTGGCTGAAAACAGGTATTCTTTCTTTCCCATTATGGTCTTGAATATCCTTTGTCTCTTCCTACTTTGTATTCACTACAGAATTTAGAATTCAGATGAATATTTTGTCTTTTAACATGTTGCCAAGTCCTACCTCAGTTTTCACTTGAAGATTAAAAAATAGGTTTTGATCCTTATCTAGACTCATCCTGATGACCTAAAATAGCAGCTGTAAACTTTCTAGCTTGTTCATTATACCTTTGATAAGTGATGTAAAACCAAATTCTCTCATACCTTTTGCATTTTTATTCTCTTTCAAGTGTAAATATCACCTTAATACAGTAAGGAAAACCATTTACATTAATTTTTTAGAGTGCACTGTAAAAAGAAAAAAAAAGATTTTCCCATACGAAACGAGTTTCCTCATCTTCCAGTTCTATGAGTCTCAGATGATAATTCAACAACAGCAGCAATTAGCAATGGTTCTGTTTTCAAAACCTTGATTTTAAGCTTCTGCTCTCTTCCATCCACAAAATGAAAGAGTTCCCTACCCTAAATTATTATTATTTTTATTTTACAATAGATGCAGTACTCAAATCAGTAGCTAGCAATCTCCGGCTGCAGTAACAGACAATGAACACATGCTTCAACCACTATAAAAGAGAGGAAAGCTCCTGCTCTCATTTCTTAGGAATTAAATCTCTTTTTGTCCTCTTGGCTTTAATACATACAAAATCACAGAATTGTAGGGGTTGGAAGGGACCTCTGGAGATCGAGTCCAACCCCCTGCCTGCCAAAGCAGGTTCCCTAGACCAGGGAAATAAGCTAAATTAAAAGGAGCACATATCATGTAAAACTCAGTTAATTTAGGTCTATCACAAAAGCATATTCCTAGATGATAAAAACATTCCTAAAGCAACTTAAACACCGGCCTTCCTCAACCTCTCCAAAGAATTCTGTAGTAAAACTGCATCAAAGAACAAAAAATACACTGCACTGAAATACCTAGTTTATTAGCCTGAGGTCCCCTACTGCCACACCACTGTCTTCAGGCGAGAGATGACAAACAGAATTGTGCCTTGTTTCACAAAAAGCATTGAACTTTTTACAGAGGTAAAAATCTGTCCATGACACAGAAAACAGACAACATTTTCTTTAATGTAATGAAACAAAAAAGAATAGTACACATATAGCAAAAAAAGCAACCTGTACCAACAAGGGCAGGTGGCAGCTAAGATAGCTAACAAGACAGCTTAACCAATGAGGTAAATTGTTGAGGAAGACTTACCTCCTGAAACCGGAGCATCCATGAACACAGCTCCCATTTTTTCAACCGCTTTAGCCAATTCTTTTGAAACTGAAGGGTCTATGGTACTTGAATCTATTAATAATGAGCCTTTTTTCACTTTCCTAAAATAAAGATTAATTATTATTAAATATCTGGTGCAATTACCATAGCATCACTCCTCAGCATGATAAATACACATTTTTTGTACACTAATAATTCAAGTTTTAAAATCTACCGAGCAAGGTCTACTCAGCATATGTGCTCCTGAGTACATATACTTCACTGAGTTTGAATGACTGAAAACACAGTAAGACCTGAACACTTAAACGCAGACATACTTTTTTTTCCTAAATACTATTAAAGAAAAAAAAAAAAGGCCACCAAAAAACTAAGAGTTCACTAGGAAAGCCTGCCATCTCACAAGCTTTAACAGTTTAACATATATAAATCATCAAAGATACATTCTAAGCAATGGAACTAAATGCTGATACTGCTTAAAATTTTATATACCCTAATATAGTTTTCTTTCCATACACAGTATCTTAAGCATCTTATCAGAATGGCCTGATTGCATCTTTTAACTATTTTCACAATTTATTTTACGTAAAGATTATAACTTGAATGTCAAAAGCCTATTACAGACCTAAATACAAAGCATGTAGAAAAGTTTCCATGCTGACAACTAGTAATTTTATGCAGATAAACTATATCTGAAATGGTGGAACATAAGTTGCAGAGGTGATTAAAAAAAAATGCAATTAAAGTTTAAAACAGTTGCCTTTAACAACAGCAACAAAAAAAATCCAAAACTGTATACTTTTAGCTCTCCTTTCATTCAATTCCACTATTATTTAATGTCCACTGGACCCACAAGCACCATGAAACAAAACAGCATAATTTTTAAGTCATAAAAAGGTGAGTAATTTAAAGCTACATGATACATTAGACAAAGAGCCTTTCTGCACTGGGGGATGAAGAGTCTCAGGGGAGACCTTATCATTCTCTACAACTCCCTGAAATTACAGCGAGGTGGGGGTTGGCCTCTTCTCCCTGGTAGGACGAGTGATAATCAAAGAATTATAGAATGGCTTGGGTTGGAATGGACCTTCAAGATCATTGAGTTCCAAACCTGTGCCATGGGTAGGGCAGACACTCATCAGCTCAGGCAGCCCAAGGCCCCATCCAACCTGGTCTTGAACACCTCCGAAGATGAGACATCCACAGCTTCTCCGGGCAGTTGGTGCCAGTGCCTAACTACCCTAAGTAAAGAATTTTTTTCTAACATCTCACCTAAATATCCCCTCTTTTCATTTAAAGCCATAGAAGAATAGTGTACTTCCCTTGCATCAGCAGAGACAACTAACACTTCAGACCTTAGCTGTGCCAGGGGAGTTCCAGGTTGATATCAATAAAAATTTCCTCCTAGAAAGAGTGGTAAGGCACTGGAACAGACTGCCCAGGGAAGTGATGGAGTCACCACACTGGAAGGCATTCAAGAACCATAAACACATAGCACATGGGGACATTGTTAGTGGGCAGAGTAGGAATGGTCTGGTGGTTGGACTTTATGATCTTAGAGGTCTTTTCCAACCTTAATTATCTCATTATTCTATGGCACAGCATGCTGTGGCACAAGCTCCCTGGAAACAGCAGGATGACTAAGTTAACCCTTTAATGTTCCTAGAACACCAATGTTTTCTTCAGAAAAAGCTCAAGAAGTTTTTTTTTTAAAAACAAGATCAAGGTCAAACCAGTTGTCAGTGAAGAAGACACTCAGAGCAACAATTAATCACTGCTGTCAAAGGACACTTTCTTCTCTTGAGTATGCAGATGAAGAGACATGACAGCTTTCTGTATCCTGTTTCCCGCAGTATTAGGTACTCAGAAGATTAACTGAGTTAACTGGTATAATGCAGGCAGCAAGTACTGCCAAGCAGTCTTCAAAGCACTGCCATCCTGGATACAGTTCTCTCACAGCTGTTTACCCAGATTTGTGGGAATGATCCATTTACCCTTCTTCCCTGAAGGGTCTAAGCTACAGAGACTTAGATCTGCTCAGTCCTGCTTTGTGCAGAATTAAACTATAGACAGTAAGGAAAGAAAGCAACTGTTAATTCCACCAGTGTTAGAAGGAGAAAAAAAACTGCTTTCCTCTATTCCATTTTCTAGTCACTGCCCCTTAATATAGCCTACAATCAATAACTATAAATGTCATTAGTTCTAGAAGACCTACTATATTTTTCTCATCTGTATGTACGTTTCTTCCTCTATGTTATTAAGGAGGATAGCAGTAAGACCCTGCATGATCTAGGTAAAGAGTGGCCTTAGTCATCTTGCTAGAAGCAGTGTACACACAGCCAGAAGAGGTTTTAATAAATCAATAGTATTTTAATTTGGCAAGCCTCAAAACTATCTCCATTATTAGAACTGCAAATAATGGATTTTAGGCTCAGTGGGAATCCCTCTACAAAAGCTAATAAAACCACTGCTACAGATAAAATAAATTCTTCAGATATTTTCTTGAGTAATAATCAGGGAAAGATAAGCCGAAGTGAAGCAGTTTTCTTCCTGAATCCAAAGACTGAAGCCTGTCTGAATTTGGAAAACAATAACAAAACTGAGGATTAAGATAAATTGCTTTTATGTTTTATCCCCTGGTCAAATCAGTCAGACACAAAACTAGTATCCTGAAGTTAATTATCTCAAAAGCAGACATACTTCAGGGTTTGGTGAACTGCAAAAGTGCCTCCTCTTTCAGGTATTCAGGAACCTTATGCTGAAACATACGCTGGTCTGAATCTTGAAGCAACCCTACAGTCTACTTCTTCTGTAGAAGATCCACTAAAACCACTGCACTCTGGCTCAAAACCTCAAGCTATTTAGAACACAGTACTGTTAAAAATAACTGTATAAAAGTACCCTCAGAAAGCCAAAATGAGAAGCTGATCAAGCCACCTTTTATACTCAGAAAAGCCTATTATCTCTAATAAAGTAAGGAATTGACTGTAAATGTTGATCTTCACTCTTAAGTATGAATAGATGCAGATGTTACTGTAGTTTACCCAATAAGACAATTTGGTTTTGTGTAATATGTAACACTAGAGATTCAAGAATTTTCAATAATCCTTACTTCATTTTTGCCTAAAAATCCCAGAATTCCTTTATCCACAACAGGAAGTCTGCTGAGACTACAGACAATAAGAGCTGAAATTAATAGCTTTGTCAGCCATTCTATGTTAAGCAACTTTTAATACAGTGAGAAACAATGGCATCTCTTCAGATCATTTCATTTACGGGATCTGATATCAAAGAGAAAAGTAAACATAATTGTTGTCAGCAACTATCCTACACACACCTGCCTGCAGTACTTAACCTTATCCATAAGAGAAATACAGAACTATGAAGTTCAGTAAATCAGTTGTCTCAAATTCACATAAATAACCACTCTACTGGAAACAAAATTTGATTTTAGCCATAAGCCAATCAAAACAATCACAGATGAAGAGTTCTCATGTAATTAGACATATCAACAATGAAAAAACCAAGAGCATCAATTTAAATTTGTTGAAAGCACAGTAAAGGTTACAGCAACAGACATGTAATGCAATGGAAAGAGCAACAAGGTAGCAAAGCAGCAAGGTCCCAGGCTACAGCAAGTAAGGATCTACTCAGACATGACAGCAGTAGGAACAGAAACACGAAAAAGAAGCTGCTTAACTTCAGCAGGTCTATGAGGCCCTTGGGTAGGTAGGGATCTCCAGACAAGATACCCTCACACCCACTGCCAACCCTTAAATGAGGTCTGGGAAGGGCTGGATCCTGGCTCCACCCCTTTTGGTTATTCAGGTACATTTTATGCACCTGAGCTCCCTTGGGTTGGCCCTGTCATCACATCAGGTGCTCAATCACTGGCTCCAGCCCTGACTTAGCATTTCAACTACAAGCTATTATTTGACAAAAACTGTAACTGTGATTTGGGTACAAGAGGGAATTCGTCAGACTACAGTAAATTCTTACTTTAGAATTCCATTTGCTCCTGTGTAAACTTCTATTGAATTGGAACTTGAAGGCAGCATGGTAATTATTCTGTCTGCTCTTTCAGCTACATCTGCAGGGGAATCTGTTACCTTTAAAAGAAAAAAAAGAAAAAAGAAAATTTAAGTAAGCTTCCACTTTTTGAGAACAAGCTGTTAAACATTTGCAGAATTTACGTATTTGCTAGTCATTGGTAAGAAGTAGAATGCAAGATCTGCCTTCATAATGGAAATGTCAATTAATTTGAATTAGTAACATAAAAATTAAAATAAAATATAAATTAAAAAAGGATGTTCTGTTCCTCCATAACATCCATCAGTGGAAACATTCATAATCCATTCATGAATCTTCAGTTCACTCTAAAACATACCACTAATCAAAATACTGCCGTATGTTTCTAAGTAGGAACAACATTGAGGATCACAAAAATGTCATTTTTTTCCTCAGATTCCAATCCCTTGAAATTTCTTTTTCTTGGATTCCTCTCTTCCAATGCTGTATTGTGAGAGGAAGACTGAGGAAAAAAGAAAAAAAAAAAAAGGACTTACTGTACCCCCAAGCTCACCATAAATAACATCAGATAAACTAAATGATGTTTCTCAAAATATTATAGTTGACATTTTTTAAAGAAAAAAATTATCAGCTCAAGCATCACTGATCAGAATGTCTAAACAAATGGAAAAATATATTATAATTTTAAAGAAATATTTAAAGTACAATTTCATATGCATTTATTATTCAGTACGAATACATCTGAATTTCCATTCTCCATGGCATGACGGTTTAAGAAATTGCGGTTTAAAAGCTTCCTAAAGATTGATTCCTTTATCTAAGGTATACAAATGAGCAAATCAATGACCTCATTTCACAATTCCATATTTGTTCATACCTACAGGAATTTGTAAACATTTTATGTTAGCTTTAACACTAAAGGCACTTTTATGAATATATTATCTTCTAATATATATTGCTTTTATAAGGTCTTAGTGCCCAAGAAAGTATTTTTTGTACACATTTTGAAGAAATGACAAATGACATCTTAAAGGACTTCTGGAATATGCCAAAGATAAACTTACTGACTGCTGTTACTATAAAATAAGTAAAAAAAGGAAACTCTGTATATGCACTGTAAAAAGTTCTAAAATAAAAAAAATTACTTAGAAACTTGTACATTTTGTTTTGAAAGTATAAGTGAATACTACATAAAACATCTGGTATCAGACACAGATACAAAAAGGAAACATATCCTAGCCCAAAGAACAAACATTAGGAAGAATAAATGAGGCAATTATAAGCAGAAAAAGCTTCTACACCTGATTAGTTAACTTTATGACTTGTGTACGACACCTTTGCCTTTAGTTCAGTGTCTCTGGTTTAGTTCAGTCCCAGTGTGTATTATTAGAGGAGTGGAGAGGAAGCATGTAATTAGAACCTGGATTTATATACATCTCATTTGAAAATATGATATTCAGTATTCAAAGATTTGCAAGCTATCAGCTGAAGACCAGGCAGTCTGTTTTCATCTTCCAAAAAGTCAAAAAATGCAATAATGCGCACACAATTAAAAAACTGTATCAGCCTCACATTTCCACTTGGCTTTATAGATAGGGTGAAGCTCTTCTATTGCTGTCTATAGAAAGCTCAGGCAACATAGATAGAAGACAAACTACAGTAGTCACCTACAAAGAAATTCATTTTTCCATTCATATCTTCCCAAATACAAAACTGCCTTTCAAATGAAAAAAAAAATAATGAGATTAAGAATGCATGATAACTGTGGCAGTGCTACTGCAATCAGATAAAGGAAAATCATTTTGCCACCTTGAAGTAGGCAGCAAAGAGCGCGGGAAATAAAGTGGGAATCGTCACTGTTGGCTTTTTGGTACAAATATAATTAATAATCCCAGAGGAAACCTATCTAATTCTTTCAACAAGTAGCAGAGAATTTTTTTTATTTGGAACTTCATATCTCAGAACTATAATTAACTTGAATGATTTGGATGCTATTAAAAAACAATAAGCATTTGAAGCTTTTATGAATATGCATGTAACTATGAAAAAAATACCAAATACTAATTGCTAACTACTAACGCAGACCATACTAGGTCAGAGTGGCAGCCCAAGTTCCACGTATGTTCTGACATGAGTCAGTTCAAGCTAATTTTTGCAGTATGCAATTGGATAGCACAGACTTTTCTTCATAGTGGTCACTGACTTATGTCCCCCATGATATACATCTGTTTATATTTGATGCTTCCCTATTGTTTTCTTTATACAGTGAGTCAAGGAACAGATCTGCTTGCCTGAAATGGCATCCTCACTACATGCACTAAAAAACTACTCCATGTTTATGCTGCTTTATTCATCAGCTGACTTCAATAGTATTTCCGAATTCAAGATATGAAGATACACAAACTGAGGCACAGTAAGTTGTAGGGTGAATAACCCAAAGGAATAGTACCCACACAAAATAATGAAAGTCGATGGTATATTTTGTATGGCTTATCTGGATGGTATAAAGACAACCAGTAAATAGGGAAAGGCTCACCTGTCACTGATAGTTTAGGCTCACCCAGGACTCCACAGAGGAGGGATCTCCAACAGGAGAACCTTCCCCAGTGGTGGACAGCCCTTAAATGCAGTCTGAGAGAGGTGGAGCCAGACTCTACCCCTTCCAGTCACACAGGTGAATTGCCTTCACCTGTGCTCCTGTGGCTGACTCTGTGATCAATCAGTGGTTCAGGCTGTGATTCAACAGTTCCCATACATAAGTGTGATTGAAATGTTTTCTTTCTCACAGTGTTGTGCATAAACTGTGAGGAAAGCAAAAAAGACAGTAGAGATAAAGAGTGCAGGAAGCTCACTTGCTCATAGTACTACTCATTATACCTCTATTTGTAAACTTGTAACTTTCCCCAAGTTTCACCCCAGCTGCTGAAAGGGTGAATAACTCCCACACAGCCAGTTATTCCCTTACCAGTCACCATCAGCAGTCAGGTGGCTGCCTTCCTACATATACTACCTCCCAGTTCTTACTTCAGAGGATAAGGAAATTGGTGTCATAGAACATGTAGTTCTTACAATCAAACAACCCTTGTCTTCCACCTACCCTGGCAGTAGCATTGACTTTAAACAATGGACATTTGCAGACATTTACTGTCTCTCAGGGAGCATCTTTTCACCTCTGCAACATTCCTGATAGTTTTACTCCACAAGCCAGATGAAAGAAAAAGCAGTCCTTAGAGCCCAATGTTCCTTCTACATCAGTTTCTACAAGGCCCCTTGGACCCACAAGTTTCTAAGTCCTGAAAAAAGTGTTGAGGCAGGATTTACACCTGTAGATCAAAAAGAGGAAGTTACGTTCAAATATTTTCTGTAAGTGTGTTTTGTTTGTGTTCAAGCCTACTCAGGTACTCTATTAGTGATTTATGATCTTAAAACATACCTTTGGCTCTTGGAACGTTATAGTTCACTGTTAATATCACACACAAAGACTTGCAGTGGATGCTAAAGATTTTACTCCTGTGGCAGTAAGTTAGCCAAATGGGCAGGCAAAGTGATCTCACAGCAGAAAGTGAATTCGGAATATAAGCGATTGCTCAAACCATTTCATTTGCACAGCCTCTTACTCAAAATCTGGTTCATCTCTGGAGGTCTCAGCTACTTCAATTAAAAACAGTAGTTAGGAAAACAAGCTGAAAAGCTTACTTTCCTACTTAGAGCCAAAATTTTGTGATTATTTAAGGGGAGCTGCAATTAATTATTAAGAGGTGCACTTTATCATTTTATCTGTCAGAAACCTTGATGTTATCTCATTATTTAAAACAGTTGCAATTAGCTCCAGAAGTTCAGACTTTCATGGCATACAGTTCTTCTTTCTAGATTTATCTAAAATTTCCTTGCCACTGCTGCAAATTTTCCTCCATGCATGATTTTTGCACTGGTTTCTCTTAATTCAAGCATGTTCTCTATTTCCATGTTCTATTCACCTATCCTTCTTCCATGACCATCTAAACTTCTATAAAGTATGTCAAAGCCACACCAATATGTTTCAGACACTCAGAAAAGACAGCCCGAAAAATGTAAGAAATGAAATGAGTTTCTGGGTGTATTAACAGACTAACAAAAGCAATAGCACTGACTGGAACAGGGCCAAGATTTCACAGGGTATATGGCAGGAAGGTAAGCCTCCTTAATGTGATCAATTTCCTTCCCCCCTTTTCCCTTTTCATTCCTTCCTCTTCTCTCACTATAACCTTCCTCACCTCCAAGAAAATAAGCACTTAAATAATTAGATTTTTCCCTAACCCATGAGGACTGCACCTTGAAGCAGCAGGAAAGCTCATATGTCCCTATAACCCTTACAGCTATGCCAGCAGGAATTTTTAACTAGGGTCATCTAATCTGAAAAGGTCAAAGTAGGAACCAGATGAAAAGCAGTTCACTGGCCACCTAGACCTGGGGAAGGAGGAAGCAACAGAAAGGAGGTGAAAGAACAGGCCATCAACTTACCCTCATAAAAGAAAACACAACAAAAACACAGAAAAACAAACAAAAAAACCCAACGAAACGTAGCAATTCTGGCAAACATCATGAAAATAGCTTGAGGTGGAATCATGTCTTTGCTCGATGTAAAATCTCAGATTCTGATTGTATTCACTAAGTTCTTTAGTTCTTAAGTTCTTAATAGGATCTTCACCAATATTAAAAAAAAAACAAAAAAACAACAAAAAAAAACCCACAACCCAAACAGATTATTTAAAACCCATTGCATGTAAGCACCACTAAATACATACAGTTACTGTCAGAATACAGAAAGTGTACTACTATACCTGAGCACCCAGGTCTTGAAATTCCTTGCAAGCTTCTGGGAAAACATCATAAGCAATAACTGGATATCCATGTTTTATCAGGTTTTTTGCCATTGGATTTCCCATGTTACCGAGACCAATGAATCCAACAGGGGTTTTGGAAGCCATTGCCCTAGAACACACTGATTTCAAAACAATAATATCAATATTTTCATATCTTAAAATGTGATAATAATACAATAAAAGCTAACATGTAATTAGTGTGCAATGTCTTGAACAACTTAAATATTTAAACTTAAAAAGTGTGGAAATGTGAATCCTATTCTGCACAACTTAAACTGCAAAGCTTACATTAAGCCACTAATACTATCCCAGGATGATTTTTCTGCTTGTCAGATAAAATGATTTTAACAGGGAATACATAGGTGTTTTAGTAACTGTAGTAATAATCAAACTTCAGTAGCATCCCTGAAAGCTAAAATCAGAGTTTCAGTCTGAGAAGAGGACTCAGAAATATTCAGGCTTATCACAGTTACTTGTCTAAATCCTAAACTGGATATGCAATAGCAATTCTTATATATATTTTAAAGCCTACTTCTTTGCAACCTTAGTTACAGACCTGAGATATTTCAGTTGTTCTCTAAAAGTGGACTGAGGCTGCCACTTTATTTCCTGCAGTTTCTGACTGTATGGGAACTGTTGAGTCACAGCCTGAACCACTGACTGTGCACCTGGAGGAAAGATCTGGTCAGCCCTGGGAGCACAGGTGCGGGCAATTCACCTGTATGACTCAAAGGGTGGAGCCAGGCTGCACCCCACCCCAACCACCCCGACCTCATTTAAGAGCTAACTGCTGCTGAGGAAGGATCTCTTGTTGGAGATTCTTTCTTCCAGGGTTCTTTCCTTGTGAGCCTAGATCCTCAAAGATGAGTAAGCCCATCCTTTTTGTAGCATCTCCTTGTTTGTGCTGGTCCATTTGCCTTTACACTAACAAACAGGCAATAGCCAGGCTATTCTGATCCTAAAGTCAGATGCAAAGCCCAAACCTAAAGGTGAAATTCTCCATAAGAAATTGCTGCCAATTATTTGAGCCATAGAATCACTTGTGCTACAGTTTAAAAGAAAATACTGAAAAATAAAACAAAATACAGTGTAAATACAAAATGATTAAGTTTTTACTGGAAATTGTGCTGTATCCTACTTCCTCTGCTACCGAGGTAGAGCTATAAAGCATAATTGGCAACTGATAGAAAACACTGTGCTTTTAGCCAGTTACTTTTTACAAGTAGCTAGTGAGTATCAAAGGCTGGATAGTCGCTAGTTTTGCAGGCCTGTAGCATGGTGGATAGAAAGTAGCACTGCAGGCACTCACATACTACAAGCAGTGTTTCATTACTTTTAACACTGAACCCTACACTGACTTTGATGGTTCATAGATCTCTTTGTTGATTACACAAGGTAATTCCTATTTTACAGCAAAGGAAAATGTTATACAGAATAAATGCTACAGCACGTAGCAACTAAGCAGCCAGAGACAAGGCTAGCTGTGGAACTACAGCAACTCAGAAGCACACATACAGAAGTGCTTAAGCTGGATCTAAGCTCTAAGAGGTCTCAGTGCTTAGTGAAGAATCCTCTCTAGGCCAATAACACTTGATTAATCGTTTTAAAGTCTTTCTGACTTTAAGCTCCTTCTTAGCCAGCAATGGTCATGCTCTTTCATCTCCAGCACTATTTTGGAAGTGCCACACTTAATAGATCAGGTTTGTTGAAAGAACTTTGGTCTGAGAGAGTTTCAACAGATGCCTGCAGTAATTACGTATCTACAGAAGTAGCTCAGTTTAAAATAAAACTGTACTAGGAAAACAGTACAAACTGAGATAAGTCACAGAAAGAGCACACTGCTCTTTAAAAAAGCGCTACGTGCCAAATCTAGGAAACAAATGGACAAAGAGCTTAACACACCACCATCAGTCATAGCGATCATCTTGAAGTCCCTTCTCATCATTTCTATGAGTCGGTCTTTCCAAGTACATCACTTCCATTGACCTAAAAATACTGTTTGTGAGCCAGAAGCCTCCAGTCTCCTGCAGAGGTTCAAGTCCTGGTTTTCACCATCTTTCCTTCTCTGCCTCTGAATACCAGTGGATGTTATCTACCTTAATGCCAGTAAAGCTTCAATCGCACATGAGATGCAGCTTTTCTCAGTTACGTCAAAACTTGGCCACCTGCTTCAGCGCGTGTAATTTTGTCTTGTTCTTTGAGGAAATGCTGGGAACTAAGAAGGATATTTTGTTCATGCTGCTTTGTGTTAATTTTTAATCTGCATCCTGCCTTCCTTGCCTCCATAATGCCACAAAAGGCTGCTCTGTTTTAAGGACTTTCCACAATTGCCTATATTACATTCTACGATTAAGATATGAAAATCCCCTGGCAACTGGACCATAACAATAGACCTCTTGCCAACAAGTACTTCTATTACTTCTCAAAGGCCACCTTCTCAGTGTAAATGCCCACGAAGCTAACTAATTCTACCGTAATGCCTTCCTTGAGCCCCATTATTTCACAATATTCTCAAAAGGCCTGTGTACAGACAAGCTGGAATATGAAACATCCTCATCAGTGTTAACAGTTCTGTGTCACTGTGTTCTACTGTTCTCCCATTTGTCTGACTCTGTTAGTCATCTCTTTTCTTAAAAGTTGATGAATCAAGTGCCATTTCCTTTTCCATGCTAATTAATGTTCAAATCTATACAAAATGGGGCATCTTAGAGTAACAGTCCAATTCCTGACTCGGCTTCTGACTTCTTCATTACCTTCTCACAGTCTGATGTTACACTGGCCACTTTAAAATTATATAATTTGATAACTTTAAGAAACCTCCAGATCCTCAGGTACTCAAATACAGCAAAACTGTTACAAAAGATTGATAAAATTACCTTACAGACATACTCAACAGTGCTGATTTCAATTACATTTTAATCAATCTATTATTTCTAAAATCATGGCACATAATATAACAGAGTTTAAGCCAATGGGAGGTTTCTAGACAGTGGGTGTTTAAGATGACATGGTTCTTCAGACTTTCATATTAGATGAAACTCCACAGGTACCACCGTGGAAAGTGATGTCCAGCTTGAATATCTAGGCACTGTTTACACTATGGTTCTGGATACACAGCACACACTTGGTTTTTTAAGTGTATCACTCAAGAACCTCTGGATTCATATTCTGCAAATCCACATACACATACGCTTAACTAATCCCATCAACTGTGTTAACATTTGTAGACATTGTTCTTGTGGCACCAAGTCTGTTTTAATCAGAAAATCTACTGCAATCCATGGCTGAAAAAATGTCCAGTTCATTTCCAGCAGCTAACAGAGGATAAAACATCAGTAGCAGGAGTAACAGAAGCTACTTTTGAAATAACTGCCTATACCACATACAATTAATTTTCCTTCACTGGAAACAGGACCAGTAGCATAAGTTAATTTATACATGAAATTAATTGTTAGCATAGGCAGCTAACACTAACTCTAAAGAATTTTGGCTTTTTCCAGGAGAGTCTTCATTATTCTGTTGAGGGAGTTTGTGCTCAAGGACTCTTGTGCCTGTGAAGACTGCACTGATGAGGATCTGCACAGAGTCCTCCCACCATACTGGGGATTTGTACACAATACAGATAAATGTTTTGCATTGACAAGTTAACCTGTAATAGATAGACTTGATTAAATCGGTGTAATGGCATGTAAATTTTCCCTTAAATATAATTTCAGAAAAAAAATCAGTACGAGTTCATGAATTTCAGAATGTGTTTTCTTGAACAAAATATGTCCATTAAGAAAGGGAAGTCAGAAGTGCACAGACAGCAACCTGTCTTTAATCCTGTCCTTAGAATACCTGGCCTGTCAATGACCTCAAACGCAAGTCTTCCCTAGCTAATACCTACTATTTAAAGTAACTTTCTTTTTAACCTGAACAATAACAGCTATGAGTTTAAAAGATCATCTCGCACTATCTCCTGAAGTAATGATTCTTAGAGCTTTAAGAAAGGATTTCAACTCCAGGGGTGCTTTGAATTCACTGCAAAGAGTAAACTGTGCAGACAATATAATAAGGAGTGCCGAATCCATCTTCTTGTATTCAGAGAAAAGAATAACTAGCAGCTGGACTGAATCACAGACAGGAGGGCTGGAAAAGGTCCAGCCTGCCTGTACACTAAGACACATTCTAACTGGCCAAAAACTGGACCAAGGAATTAGTGATTTTTCAACTGTAATATCAACTCTTTACTTACTTTTTGGCTGCACAAAATACACCTTGAAGTATGTTCACTAAAACTGCCTAACTCCTGGGCTGGAATTCCTAGATCCAGTGTCAAACGCAGTACACATAACTGGCACAAAGGATACGAGTCCCCAAATTCTAGTCTGGTATGAATTCCCTAACCAGTGCAAGCATGAGTCATACTAATGATCTCTCTGGGTCACTGAACTTAGGGTTCTTTTCCATCCAGTAGAAGAGAGTTAACAGAAGCATGGGAAGATGCCCATAGTGAGCTGAAGGTGACGAAGGTTGCTCTTTTTGTTCAGGAAGCACAGTATGAGGAAGTACAGTTACATGCGAAGCATTTTGACATGGACAGGGAAACATGATGACAGCTCAGTATGAGCCATTAAATGAAAGCTGTTGCCACAGATTCAGTATATGAAGTTCTGGTACAATGAAAAAAAACAACACCCTTCTCTTCTTCCTGCTTTGAAAGAAAGGATCAACGAAAACTTCTGTGTTTTGTGCAGAGTTCTCTATGGAAACTCATACAGTCTCTACTGAAGTAGATCCTGGAGGGAGATAGATGGAGAAACACAGAAGTTAGGAAGTTAAGCCATGCTCACGTAGAATCAGGTCTTTCTGCTCCTAGAAGCCTTGGCCAATGGAATTTAAATTGCCCAAGGGTCACAGACTTTTAAAATTTATGCAATGATTTTGAGAACTGTATTCTGCCAAAATCATAATTTAAGATTACAAGACTCTAAATTTGGCCAGCTTTACACTGAAAATGTCCCACTTGGTTCTACTTGCCTCTGTAAAGGTCTGCTGATTAAAAATGGACACACTATCTTCTAACTGTCAGTATTCTTATGACATTTTTCTAATCTGTAGGTATATCTCATTAAACGTCTATTAATGTAGCAAAGACAAAAACATATACTAAGTACTTTTCATCTAAAAAGAACATCAAGTGTACACTTGATCTCTTAATTGAGTAATGCGCTGGGCTTTAGAGCAGTAGGTCTTTCCGTTGTAATCCTTACTTAGTAATTAATGCTTCTCTGCACCGAAGTATGGAATCATCCAACAGTTCACACACAGCAGGTGCATCAAACAGAAGTGATATTAAACTGTTGGTTGAATGGCTTCCTTTTACTCATCCAAAACTGTCTGCAATGAGATTTGCACTCTCTAGTAGGGTACTGTCCTCTCTGACAACAGTTCTCCCAGCTGATGCGTTTCTTTCATCTGTACATCTTCCTCTCTCAGCCACGAACATCCCTTTTTTCTTCATCCCTACTAGCAGTCCCCAGGAAGGGTTTATCTACACCCAACCCAAAAACCTGCTTTAAGATCACTGACACCCCCTCCAAGAAGCACCTTTATCAGTAACAGTATCAGCTGCACATCACAATACAACACTTTCTCTATCAGCTCTCCAGTTTGCCAGTACACAAGCATACATAACCAAGATGCTTTTCCAAAATAAGCTTTAACTTATTTCCTCCCAGAAAATTTAACAGCCTCTAGTATGTACAGAAGAAACAACCCATTGTGGTTTGTTGTCTAAGAGCAACTAAAACTAAGGAACATTCAGTAAGTGAAAAGCAAGAGTCCACTGACAGAACTGTTACAGACACGCCATGTTGTGTTGGACAGATTAGTCAGAGTGGGCAGAGTTCCTTCTCTAGTACAGCGTTTCACTCAGAATGATGCTCGTTGAAATCCCTAACCAAAATACAACTCTTAGTCTACTCAAAACCAAAGGGTTGCAAACCTAACGAAGACACATAACAATGCAATAGAGCTTAGCAGATAAGATAGCATAATGCTTAAACCTTCACCCCATGAACACTTTTTATAGTCAACAGGACTTTCAGTGCAGTCACTACTAAGTCAGAGCTTAAACACCATGAGTGAAACTTTGTTCTGTGGGAGATTCCAGAGAGACAATGTCTACTTATAGTCAGTTTCTTGATCAGGTCTTCAGGCAATGACAAACTGTATTTCTCAACTTAAAGAGTCATTGGTGGTGGTTTTGGTTGCATTTTACAGCTGTGCTCACCACCAACAATCTTGACATGCGCAGTCACATGTTGATGTGTCTCAACATGAAATAATGACCACTGGGATACTGATCAGGATGGGATGTCAAAGCTCTTACACAACTATTCCTGATGACTACAATACACAGAAAATTCAAAGTGCATTGGAAGCTGTTGCTAGAAAAATTGCAGTGTCACTAAAGGTACTAAATGCACAGGCAGGTCTCTTGTACTTAACTTTACTAGCACATGACCAATACATCTGCTGCACTCGAGCTATTACTTGGCACAAAATCAGAGCTGCAATCATAAAAATCACACATTATTAACAGAGATAAAACTGAGCAAGATAACACTGAAAGCTAATCTCAAAATTAAGTGCCAAACACTTTATACTGATCCATTTAAATGAGGTTAAGGGCAAATCAGAATTTAAAATCTTACTTTAATTATCTGAGTAATTCCCAAATCTCTATAAGTGCCACAATTTTAGAACCATATACTACATAAAATAATGTCTCTCTTCCATTTCACTACTTGAGAAGTCTTCACCTACTGGTCTGTTGGGAGCCAAACATGATATACGTGAGCTGCTACCGATATTGGCTGGTTACGTATATCACTCCCAAAATGACACTGAAAATGCTGCCGAGGGAATGCATTCAGTTACCTGCTCGAGCAGGTAAAACCGCGAGGCTGAAGCATGCTTTGTAAAGCTCAGAGTAGGAAAAGGTTTGGGCAGTTTCTGCCAGTGCATTCCTCTTCCCATGGCACTGAGAGGACACTGAATTGCGTCCCCTCCTTCACCACCGGTGAATCGAGCAAGTGTGGAGTTCTCACAGAAAAAAGTGCTGCTGGGTCTGCCTTCAGGTTAGGGGAAGTAAGCGGGTGCAACGATTAAGACGGCAGAACAGAACAGATCCTGCTCTCTGGTATCGTTAACGCGTCTCTGGCTCCGCAGAGAACACGTGTGGGTTCCGTCCCCCTCCACGCACGCAGTAAAGGAGGCAGAGCACTGATGCGGTGAGGCCACTCCGAGCCCCTGAGGCGACCTTCGCACATCTGAGCAGCGTGCCGGGCTCCGTGCCGCCGTGGGTTCGTTCCCCTCGGCCGCCGCCCGGCAGGACGGCGCGGGGCCCGCACGGCGCAGGGCCGCCCGTGACAGCGCGGGGCCCGGCGACGCCGCCATGCCCGGCCTGCCCNGCTGGGGTGCCGTATTGGGGCAGCGCGGCTGGCAGCGGCCACCCGACCGTGCAGCGGCCTTCGGTGCCGAGGCAGCTCCGTAAAGGGAGACAGCGGGCCGCGCTGTGGCAGTGCGCCACGGAGGTGTTTGCTTCCAACGGGGCGGGGTGGGACAGCCAGGAGAGTGGGGCCTCGTCCGGACTCCCGAAGCGGGGTCTGGGCTTTGTGGTGGGTTGGGTGTTGTTTGAGGCAGAGGTCACACACAGTTTTATGTGAGGCCTTGCTCGGCCCTGCAGTATGAAAATGGCGTGGTGTACGTGGTGTCCTTGCTGTGAGCAGAAAGGTGTTTTTCTCACCTGAGTAGGACACAGCTGTTGGCATTCATTATAGAATCATTAAGCTTGGAAANCACTGATGCGGTGAGGCCACTCCGAGCCCCTGAGGCGACCTTCGCACATCTGAGCAGCGTGCCGGGCTCCGTGCCGCCGTGGGTTCGTTCCCCTCGGCCGCCGCCCGGCAGGACGGCGCGGGGCCCGCACGGCGCAGGGCCGCCCGTGACAGCGCGGGGCCCGGCGACGCCGCCATGCCCGGCCTGCCCGCCGCCCGTG
>VXAB01006289.1:231755-258948 GCA_013399175.1 Odontophorus gujanensis
TGGGTGTTGTTTGAGGCAGAGGTCACACACAGTTTTATGTGAGGCCTTGCTCGGCCCTGCAGTATGAAAATGGCGTGGTGTACGTGGTGTCCTTGCTGTGAGCAGAAAGGTGTTTTTCTCACCTGAGTAGGACACAGCTGTTGGCATTCATTATAGAATCATTAAGCTTGGAAAAGACCACTAAGATAATTTAGTCCGAACATCAGCCCATCATCACCATGCCCACTAAACCATGTCCCTCAGTGCCATATCTACACGTTTCTTGAACAGCTTCACGGATGGTTACTCAACTACATCCCAGAGCAGCCTGTTCCAATGCTCAACTGCTCTTTGAGAATTTTTTCCTAAGATCCAATCTGAATCTCTCCTAGTGCAACTTAAAGCCACTACATCTCGTCCTGTTGCTGTTACCTGGGAGAAGAGGCTGACTCCCACCTCACTACAACTTCCTTTCAGGCAGTTGTCGTCAGTAAGGTCTCCTCCAAGCCTCCTTCAGACAAACAACCCCAGTTCCCTCAGCTGCTCCCCATCAGACTTGTGCTCCAGACTCCTAACAACTTCGTTCCCCTTCTCTGGACATGCTCCAGGGCTTTAATATCTTGCAGTGAGGGACTCAAAAGTGAACACAGTACTCAAGGTGTGGCCTCAACAGGGCTGAATACAGATGATCACCTCCCTGGTCCTGCTGATTATACTAATTCTCATACAAGCCAGGATACCGTTGGCTTTCTTGGCCATCTGGGCACACAGCTGGCTCATATTCAGCCTGATGTCAGCTAACACCCCCAGATTATTTTCTGTTCAGCTTCATGACCAGCTTCATTGTGTTGCAATCCCAATAGCAGTTCCCAAAGGTCTGACAGAGGGATTATCAACATCCGTTAGCAACAAGCCAGTGAGAACTGTGCTATGTGTCTGCAGTGTGGCATCCAAAGGGGCTTGGAGACCAGTGTGGGGAGAGCTCCAGACTTGGTGTGAGGGAGCAGGGCTGAGCTCTAAGGGTGAGCAGGATAGACACAGGAAAATGCTGCCTTTCAGAGCACAGTGTCTGTCAGAGCTGTTCAACTGAAACATCTCTGTCTTGTGAGCTATTTCAGTTAATCTATTCTTGAGGGCAAAACTTGCCTTATTTTGTTGTGGTGCCTATGCAGAGGTACTCCTTTAGTTATTACAGTACTTGAACTATGTCAGAGGGTGTTGTGTGTTTTTCTGTTTTGTAGCTGTTCTGTAGTGTTGTCATTCATAGATTCCTTGAGTAGTGTAGTTACCGGGAGACCTCAGGTCTCATGTAGTCAGGTATTCGCTCACTTATGTGTTAGTACAGAATAGAATAAGCTTTCTCTCCCTATATATATACATACACTTGGCTCTTCTGTCAGTACCACCGTGTATATTTGTATACTTGCCCCTATAAAACAGTGGATGATACACAGTTAAATTAATGCAGCTCAACATAAAGGGATCTTGTGGGCAGGAAACAAGGCTGTGGTTATACAATTGCTTTAATCTGGCACATGTCACCACTCCACAGGCTGATCTCATGCTTTCACTCAGTTGCTTCTTCTCACTGCCCTTCAGCTGTGCACTGAGACAGAGTACAACTTAAAAAGAGAAAAAAGATTCCTGCAGCTAAGGCGTGGGAAAGAGACAGAAAAAACAGAAACTTTTTGATTTGCTAGCACTTTGCAAATTATTTGAAGCTCCAGAGACTCATATATGCCAGTATTTTCATAAGCTCACTTGTTTCTACCAACATGCCATTTGAAGAGTGCCAAGTGAATGAGGCTACTGAGCTGTGTTTACTTACTTTCTCAGTGGTGACGAGGCTAACAAACATCTTGAGCACAAATTCTGTTGAGGTGTGATTCCCCATCAATATAGCTATGCTGGCAGAAATCTGTACTCGTCCAAATAAGGTCTTTGAAAGTCATTAAAACCTGTATTTTACACATAATCACGTGTAACTTTAACTCTGCTTGTTAATGTGGTTTTTACCTTCCTGCCTGATTCTTCACTGCCTTGCAATTTCAGAGTCATTTATCTTTTTCCATCTGGCTGCAAAAAGCTAAGCTAAAGCTGAACTGAGTTAGAAAATGATTGATTTGATGTTCTTGGGGATTGGGAACAAGCAAGCAGAACCTCCTTGTATCACTCATTGTGGTAGTCACATACAGAATTTTAATTCTCCTTACAAGACGCAGCTTTGCCTGAACAGCTGCACCTTTTCTAGAACTTTATCATGTCTAAGAGGGTTTTATTTGTATAGGTATATGAGCTTTGTACTAGCAAAATAAAAATACAGCACAATCATTTCCAAACATAGCGTGAGAAACTGCAAAAAGGAGAGTCCTGATGCTAAAAGTACAGCAGACTGAGGCTCACCTTACTTTGCCAGCACACCTGTGAATAAACACTATTGTCTATTGACATGTCCACTCTTATCTTACTATGCTTTTGTACAGAACATGATTCTGTAGACAGACGAAATACATGAAATTTGATTAATCTCTGCTCTCATACTGAACACTGATATAAATTATACTAGCACTTTAGAACTTTAAGATAGACACTGTAAGAAGAAAACATTTGTAGGACTAGATGGTACAGACTATAAAAGTGCAGAACATTTGAGAGAAAACAGACTAAAACAAAATCTAGCTGCTTTTATTTCTTCTCCTCCAAAATGCCCTGCAGTGATATTTGAACTTTTAGCAGGCTTACAGTAAAATTGGCTCTTTTTGTTAAAAATAATTTTGCCTTTCATAAAAGTTTATCTCATCAAATTAAGCCTTGCTATTTACTTTTATTTTGTGTTTCTTATTTCTTTCCCAACCTAGTCACATTCTTTCCATGCAAGATGAAGAAAAAAGTCTTTGTTAAGATTGAAATATTTTTAAGTAAATAGCTGTGAAAAGTTTTACTTACATTAAACCACAGGATAAAAATGTTCTGATTTTTTTTTTCGGTAAAGCAGCAGTATCTCCTTACTCACAGCTAGTTAAGAGAGTATTTCATAAGGATTTGTATGAGATGATTTCTTAAATTTTTAGCTAGTTAAAATGCAGATAAATTATTGTTTGTATAGTTTATTTCTACAAATTAAAGAATATCTTTCCCATGTGCTAAAATGTGGATGCATACCTCATTTGAATGCATAAAAGAGCTAGTTTTTAAGAAAAATGCCTTAAATTACTATGAGCAAAGTCTGAAATTGCCTATAAAAATAAATTCATTAGATATTTCAAAATATCTTGAAGTGCCAAAAAAGCTTTCCAGAAATCAGTGATTACACTGCAAACATGCCACAAAGGGGAACTGTTAACAAGTGTTACTTTGGCAGTGGTAGGAAGATTGCCAACATTTAATTGGCTTTAAAGTTTTGTTCTATCAATGGTGTATTGTATCTTAAAAGCAGTAATACCTGCCTTATGATTTAGGAATGAAATGGGACTTCAAAATTTCTGACTGACTATGGAAGGAAGGAACTATTTTGTAAAGGCAAGCTAGCCAATCTCCTTGTTACTCTACTGTTAGAAAACAGTTCATTTTTTTAACACAGCAAAAAGGATATCATAAAGATAAATTATATGTGAGAATGACAAATAGTAAATATGTAACTGGTACATATCTGTTTTTATCAACAGATCGATCTTGTAGTGCTTCATCAAAAATAGTATGGATGTCATTACAAAAACTGATCTGTTGGCTGCCAGATCAATCTAAGTCAGCCTTGCTCCCCAAACCTAGGTGGATCCCAGTGGCTCTTCTCTCTCTCAATATCATTGTGCCTCCCAGTGTCACACAACCCATCACTGACAGCAAAGGGAAAGCAAATACAGCTTTCTTGATTGTCCTTATCATACATTCATATCATGCTCGTTGCCATTATTTCCATGTTCATTAAGCCACGTTACCTTGCTATTGTTCATGCATAGTTGCCATTATCATCTTGCTTTGTAGACTGATACAGGCTCATTTCTGCAGAATCCTGAGAATTGCAGAGAAAAAGATACAGTGCTCTGATACTGGTTGGTACAGTACCCTGCTGTCATCTCAGAGTCTTCAATCATCAAAAACTTCTGAGTATTCATTCACATCACACCCAAAGGATGCTAAGTCAAGACTTCTGTGTTTAAGTGACGTTTATTTCTTCCCCTGTAAGAAATATGCATAGACCTTAGGTGTGCTCCACAGTATTTGTGACACTGTAACATGGAAGTTAAAATATGAGAGCTGTCAGACCACTGATGTTACAGAAAGTAGCTGCTACTTATACACTGATAGTGCTATATATACACTGACTATGTACATTGTGTCCACTAAGTTATGGGACACCTAAAGAAATAGAAGTAAAAAGAAATCAGTGTAAAGAAGGCTAATTTTTATGTTAAGCACAGTTACCTGTATACCTGCTCCACAGCAAATTATTTTCATTTGTGCTTTAACTGTTAATCTTTGTGGTACAGTAGCTTATTTTTACATGCTTATTTCACATGACACAGCAATACAATGAGGATGACGACTTTGGTTCAGATTTAGATGAACAGTTAAGGAAAAAAACCTTCAAAATAGATATGGCTACATATGATAAATGCTTGGTATTGATCACACTTACTTTATTTTGACCACTGCCTGCAGCGCACCAAATATAATACCTGTGGGTGTATTGCTCCCCAATTGTCAGTCAGTGCCCTTCTGTCAGTTATGGGATACTGACATAGGAAAAGAAAATGAACATGGTAATGTAACATGGAAAAGCAGTGTGGAAGAGCAACAAAGTAAGATGATCTCAAATTTAATGGTTGCAGTCAAGGAGATCTGCATGTAAAACACAGAAAAAGTATGAAAAACATAGGAAAAAATGAAGAAAAATTTTGTCCAAGCAACATACATATATACTAGTATTTAAACATCAAATTCGCATTAAGAGTAAAAAGCCCGAACTAACCCCATCATGGTGTAAAAATAAACAGGAATATTGGCAATTATTCATTCCTTGGGTCTTCTTAATTGTAGAGCACATTACTTCAGAAACAGTTTCTCTGTGTGGCGTGCTCCTGAGCAAAACCTTGTGTTGTGGTTTAACCCGGCAAGCAGCTCAGCGCCATAAAGCTGTTCACTCACTCTCCCTGCCCAGTGAGATGAGAGAGAATTGGAAACAAATATTTACTAAGAATAGGAAAAAAGAAAAAGATAACACAAAAAGCAGTGATAATTATATACAATGCAATTCTCTATCTATGATGCAATTACTGTCCACCTGCCAGCTAACAGTACAACTGACCACTGACTGATGTTCACATAGCAGCACAACATCTCACCACCTGCTGACTAACTCCCAGCTAATCCCCAGGCAATGAACAGTCCCCGGCCAGCTCCCCATGTAGGCCTGAAAAGCAGGACCACATGAACCTAATGAAGCTCAATAAGACCAAGTACAAGGTGTTCCTCTTGCATCAGTGCAATCCCATGTACAGACTGGGAGAAGAACTCATTGAGAGCAGCTCTGCGGAGAAGAATTCAGAAGAATTCAGGAGTCCTGCTGGATGAAAAGCTGGACATGAGCTAGCAGTGTGCACCTGTGTCCTGGAAGGACAAAATGTATCCTGGGCTGCATCAGTAGAGGCATAGCCAGCAAGGCAAGAGAGGGGATTGTCCCCTTCTACTCTACTCTGTGCTTGTGAGGCCCCAGCTGCAGTACCACATCCTGGGGCCTTTGGCACAAGAAAGATGTGGAGCTGTTGGAGCAGGTCCAGAGGAAGGCCAGAAAGCGTTGGAGCACCTCTCCTATGAAGAAAGGCTGAGGGAGCTGGGCTTGCTCAGCTTGGAGAAGAGAAGACTTCAGGGACACCTCATTGTGGTGTTCCAATACTTAAAAGGAGCTTATAATCAGAAGGGAGAACCAACTTTTTACATGGTCTGGTAGGACTCCTCTGGGATCACAGACAAGGAGAAGGGGGAATGGTTTTAAACTAAAAGGGGAGATCTAGATTGGATGTCAAGGGGAGCAAGGACTGGGAGGGTTTCCTGCTGAAGGACCTGAACATCGCTGCTGCCTGCCCCTGGGACACTGAATGACTGTGGCCTCTCTCTCTTCTGCAGTTTGTGATACCTTTGCCTATTGCAGCGTCAGTGAGGGGAGCAGCTTCCCAGTCTCAGCACTCCCCAGCCCACTGCACAGCCTAGGGCCATGGAGGTGCCATCAGAGTGGACTGTTCTGTCTGTGGGCACAGCCAGGACAACATTTATTTGGATGCACAATACTTTCAGCACATAACATACGGTTAGCAGAAACAAAACAGAACAAGGCTTTTAACATTTGAGAATATCATTAAAGAGAAGAAAAAAATAAAAGAAAGGTGATTTACAATGTATCTGCGACCTTTCAGAAGGTCAAACTTTTGGGAAACCCTTCATATTGATCAGCTGTTTTCTCACATTACAGTGGTATGCAGATGTTTGCAGCCAGCATTCATTCTTCTGTATTAGTTTCTGCTCACAGCATGTGTTAATGCCAAGAGGCCCCATGCAAGAATGAACTGCCATTTTATCAAAGGCCACAATTATGATTTAGAATTTACACATAGCACTAAGCCTGATTATCTACTGCCTAGTTACTAACACATAGTTCCTATATACAACTCTTGACAACAAACCTAAGTATAATTAATTTATGTTAAATGCATCAAATCAGAACATTTCTATGAACACATAATTACAAAACAAAACAAAACAAAAAAAAAAAAGGAAAAGAAATTGCTGAGCTAATGTAAGAGTTATTGGCCAATTTATTTAGAACCCACAGCATGCTTCATCTGTGCTGACTGTGATATGAATTCCAGTAGAGCAGAGTCACAAGAGTATCAGTCACCAAACAATAGGAACATTTTGTAAAGGTCAGGATTACAGTGTCAGTACTCTGACCCACCCACCAAAGAAAAAAAAGAGAAAAAAGAGGGATAAGTTCTTTGCCTTCCTAAATTAAGAAAAGTCAAACCTTTTGTTAAGGCACAACTTACCAAAGTTAAGAAGTAATTACATTTTTCTTGTCTGAGCTGGGAGATAAAATATGAATAACATTATATAGAGATGTTGAGTAGCCAGAACAACAGTTAAATCCAGTTAAGAAACACACTTAAGAGTCTTCTTTTTAAACATACAGTACTAAACTAAAACTTGGCTATGGTATTAATCCTATTAATACCAATAATAACAAACAGCACTAATACTAATAGTAATTAATACCACTGATAACAGATGAATCGACTCCTTGAGTATAACTAACTATAATTGAAATGCAAATCCGGTTGCTATGTCTGCCTTTTGATATCTGGCCAAATCTAGAAAAAGATGCACAAGAAAAAACACCATGACCAGTTTCCAAAATCCAGGGTTGTTACTTTAGGGAAACTGGAATTTTCTGAGTTTTCCTCGATATTATTACTTCTGTAAAATGGACATGCTGCACCTGCTTATATACACAAGCTGAAGCTTTGAATGACAAATATGATGGACAGGGAAATATTTTCCATAATGGATTTGTCTGAAAGGAAAGTACCTTTTGAATGTTTTGGGCTTTTTCCCCCTAGTAACATATTATCTTCACTGAACATGAAATCAAGCTGTGGTGTGTTATTATTAAAAATGAACATAGTTGTATCATTATCACTAGAGGAATATAATCCTACTATCATTTTACTTGATAAGCAGTGACAATGTTGTGTTTGTAATAGCCTCCAGAGATACAATAAATCTAGTCAGGGAATGTCAGCCTGGTCCAAGACAGATTAAATGTAGAGAACTGGAATATAGTTCCCAGTAAACAAACACTTTGAGGTCAGGAGGTCATACTTGCTCAGCTGTACTTCATAAGCCCTATTGGAAATAACTTTCATACCATCACTGAGTATATTTCACGCTACCTAATAATACCAAGGGCCAAATACTGTTAAGTTAGAAATGATTTCTTGGTTAAATACTGAGTGTAAAATGATCAAGAAACATTGTGTAAGTGGCAAATGAGTATGATGTTAGACATTCAGAGGGTGCAATTCATGAATCTCCTCTTCTGTGGGGAAAAAAATTAATTCCACTCTAAAGCTTGTAGAAATTCCCATTGCCAAATGAGCTGGATTTGTCTCTTGCACAACTGTGAATAATAATAGCACCAACTAAGGTTGACTATACTTGAATGCAGAAGAGTATTAGGAAGAATATATAGCCAAGGAGCTCTCTCATGGCAGCTGACTAATTGCCACAGAGTGGGGACTGCAAGTCAGAAAAGGTCTGGGAAGGAGAGAGAGAACTGCATACCGAAATCACTTTTGGCATTTCTTCTAAGCGGAAAAAATGCCTGGATTTTGAGAGCTCTAAAATAAATATATATCAATGTGCTGCTTATTACGGGTAAAGTTCCCAGATACTTTTAAGATGATTTGGTGCCTTATGGAGGGACTTGCACACTTTGATGGCCCTGGTTCAGAAAATGCTGTACTTCTGAGAGGCCGTGTGCTGTCAACAGATGCTACTGACAAGCTCAGTAAGGGCTGAGTGGTAGATTTCAGCAGGCACATTAATAAAGCCTCAAAGAGTCACCTTCAGCACAAACATGGTACGTTCAGGATATGTGGATATATGAACTGAATGCTGTGCTGATATGAAATACATTTTAAAACCAGATTCTAACTGTCATGTTTGTATACAAAACACTATTTACAGGCCCAGAAAATCCTTGCCATATAATAAACCAAAACCTTATGTCATGGCTATGACATTACTGTATTTTTGAAAGACAAAGAGTTGTTACCCATGTTAATAATGCAAAGTACATTTTGATTGAAAGATCCAGTTCTAGCACACAACTTCACTCTGGAGAAAATTGCTAACTTTGCTACTTTATTATGTAAAGTACTTAGTGAAAAAGAAGGTTGTTCTCTAAATACGTTCCTACTTGTAGAACGTTGCAGAAATGTAAGCACTGCAGTATTATTTTTACAGTCCTTAAACATGGAAGATCATTGCAAAAGTAAGAAAAGATGAAAATCTTTCCAAAACTGAGTGTGGTAACATAGCTTGCGTTTCTAAGTGGAACTGAGCTTGATGAAATAAGATTAGAAAATCTGGATTACTTTCCATATACAATTTTGCATAGAAAATCCAGTATATTGTAATCTGTCCAATGTTAATAGACAGAAAGACAATCAGGAGGATAAATTAAACACCAATTCCAATTTTAGTGCTGCATTTCCTAGTAGTTGATTTGCACCTAATTTATGCAAAAACATAGTTACTATTCTTGCACAGTATATGAGAACTCCTTATGTCAGAATTAAGAATTCCAGCAGCAGGAGGACTCCAGATCTGTTGGATGAGGTGTTTTCTGTACAGATAGGAACACAGCAGACCACTCTCCAAACCAAATGCAGGACTACAGAGAAAAGAAGGGCTAGCTGTCTCAAGTCCCAGGTCAGGCACAGCATCATTAGTGTGAGGACTCAGATATTCTTAGATTCTTAAAGAAAAATATATACTATTAGCAGAAAACAGGAGGGCTGCCAGGCTCCTTACAGATAGAGCTTGTACAGCCACTCCTGTACGGTGTCAGTGATGGCAGCCAGCACTGATGGACCTGGAAGGAGATACAAGCAGCATTTTTGTATGGCTATGGGAAGTGTTTTTCTGTTCTCCATCCAACCCTCAGGGCTGAGGGCTTTGCGCTCAGGGATAAGAGCTTTGAAATCTCCTTGCTTGTTTGTTTCCTACCACAGGCAGTTTTCCTGCCTCTGAAAACAAAATGTTGGCCATTTGGGAGCTTCCTATTACTTTAGGATAGCAAAGATAAAAGGCTGGGAGAAACAGTAAATCTACCAAAGCACACAAAGCAAAGGTATTTACCTGTTTTGTATCTGTTAAGATTTAAATGACACCTACTCAGTGGTCATGTACATGCAGCTCTTTGTGTGCTTGTAAGAGGTACGCTAAAGGCAAAAAAAAAAAAACCCAAAAAACAAAAACCCAAGAGCTGGGCCCGTCCAAACCCAACCTGTTAACATCATAAATAAGAAATGAAACACTCCCCCAGACCCTGGTCTCCAGTGCACATATATTAATTACACACCAGAGAGTAAAGCCTCAGTGTGTGCAAGCATTTAATTTGTTATTTGCATTTATTAAAAACATTCCTTTTCACTTTAACAATACAGTAACCCAATAGTGAAATAGCAGCAATTCAAATGCGGTCATTTACAGACATGCGGTTTCTTGTGCCCATTGTACAGTGCAATGCTGCCAAGTCTCACACCTCAGGAGTAAGCTCTTGCTCTCTCCTCTTTCTGTTACACGCGTACATACACACACATACAAAATTTACGTCTGCTCTCACCTACACTCTTTTGGGAAAAGCTACAAATTTCATCAATCTCACTCACAGAGATCTAAAAATCTTGGCAGCTTTTGAATAGCTTTTTTTCATCACCTGCAATTAAGTGTTGGAAAAGAAATCCAAAATATACAGAGAGAAACTTTCTCCTTAATAGGAAATGTTAGCAACAGTGTGTGATTGCTAATATGTTCCAAAGTTTTGCCACACCATCTTACTGGAAGGCAAAGTCCATATGCCCTGTGATTAGATTTCCTTAAACGCTGGGCAATTTGGTGTTGTCAGCTGTAATATAAAACATTATTTATAACTATTTAACTGTTTTAAGAGTATAGTTAATAGCTTTCTGTAACATGATCTTAAAGAAGTTGATTAAGTGTGCTTTACAACGTGACCAGAAAAAGCTTCCGATTAGTGACATCGATCTATATATTTTACATCTCTCATGGCCCATACTCTTAAAAGTTGGGAGTGTTTAAATAGGAGTTGAAGCAAAATGAAATCAAATCATTAGAACCAAAGCGTTTCCTTACCACATTTCATCAATATCAACATGTCATGCCAATAGATGGAATATCCAAGACGCAAAGTACCTTTCTCTGGTCATAAAAAGTAGAAATATACAATCTTTCTGTCACTCATTTAAAGCAAAGATGGGTCTCAAGGGAATAATCCAGATCTGGATCCAAAATTCATCATGGCTTTGGTTCAGGCCGTAATATCAACAGTAAACAGAAATACATTGGGTCTTAATCTGAATGCAAGTTCAAATGTAGACAAGGTTAAACACACGTGACAGGGACACATTTCTAATTTCAAGGCAGTAAATTGCTAACAGAGCACATAAATTTAAAAAGACAGTGTCATCATGAAAACAGTAAATGATTTCTAAATGTGTAAGACTGTTTACCAAGAGTTTCTAACATGCCCCATGCTTCCTGTGGCAATTCTGGTTAGTTTCAGCTTGGAGTTTTTATTCCTCATCTTATGTCTGAAGAGGGACTTGTGCAGGTCTCATGCTTAGAAGAGAAAAATCTCTGTATAATTACAAAGCAGAGGAATTTTTACATCTTGATCTGTATGTCCACCTCCTTCAGAATTTAGTAATGCTCAAATCCAGTTACTGCATTCACATATATTTTTACCTTATTTAGATCTGTGGTGAAAGAAGAGGCAAGGGACAAAACTGAAACACAAGGGATTCTGACCTGGTATAAAGAAACTTTTCTACAGTTAGTGTTGTCAAGCACCAGAGCAAGTACTTTCAGTAATCGTGGAATCTCAATCCTTGGATATATCAGAACATAGCTGTGCAAGACCCTGAGTAACCTGTTCTCATTAGAACTGCTCTGGAAGCCTCCTTCAACCTCAGTGGTTCTGATTCCATGACACAGATAGGGAAGTTTGTCAGAAAGATGCTTGATGATAGCAATTTCTTCCTTAAAACAATAAACATAAAACTAAACATTGGTTAAGCAATGATTCTACATGCTTAAGAATAAAATTCTGGTATAAATGACAAATCTATTATAAAATACTGTTTGAACAAAAACAATTTCCTGTGTTCTTAAAATCAGTGTTGTTGGAAAGGTGGGAGTCAGCCTAAAGACAGGATTATTGACACCCTACTCATAACGAGCTTTTCTAATTGAATAAGTGTATTAGTGTTAGAGTCTCACATGGCTGGACATTCACCAGAAAGCTATCAGGTTATTTTACATTACAGTATTAAATATACTGCAGAGAATATAAACAATAAGGGAAAAAACATTATATTTTTCTACTCAAGAGATTTTCAAAAAGTTTATATTACAGAAATGAATTTAAAGAGTTAGCACCTAATGATCTCTGCCTAGTAAATTCATACCATTAATTCTGAGACCAAGTCCTCCACTGTACAAGAGAGATATGGAGCCCCTGAAGTGACTTAGGGCTACTAAATGGTTAAGGGACTAGAACAGCTCCCCCATGAAGAAAGGCTGAGAGAGCTGGGCCCGTTCAGCCTGGGGACAGGAAGGCTCAGGGGGTCTATCAATGTGTAAAAGTTATTTGAAAGGAGTTTATCAAGAGGATGGGACTGGACTCTTCTCAGTGGTGCCCAGTGATAGGACAAAAGGCAGTGGGCACAATCTGGAACAACAGAAGTTCTGTCTAAGCACGAGGAAAAATTTTACTGGGAGGATGGCTGAGCACTGGAACAGGTTGCACAGAGAGGCTGTGGAGTCACCTGCCCTGGAGATATTCAAGAGCCATGTGGACACTACCTTAGGTAGGGTACGTTAAGGGACCCTGCTTGAACAGTTTACTGCCTTGAAATTAGAATTGTGTTTAACCTTAGCTGCTTTTGGGACCAGATGACTCCAGAAGTCCCTTTCAACCCCAACCGTTCCATGATTCTGTGATTCTATGAAGCACAAATTTCACCAATTCCAATTGCAATTTCTGTGATTAAAATCTTTCTTTGTAGCAGTACAGGCATGCTAATTGTTGATCCTGGTGATCGTGGTGCACAGGTTTGACAGTGTACTTTCATTATCAATGTGGCAATAACAAAATGAGAAAAGGGTCTGCACAATATTTATGTAGAATAGTCAAATTGCTAGAGGGGTAAGACTGCTATCTAAACTTATGTCAGTGACAATGCTTCTTAAATCACATTTATTTCAGTAAGAAATGTTCTTAATTTAAATAACGTAATAAACATTTCTAAACTTATATGGTTAAGGTTAAGTTCATGTTTTCCCCTAAAAAATGTGATTTAAGTGCAAGGAAAGATGAGATTTGTCTTGACTTATTTGTCCTTAATATTTACCTTGTAAAAATCACAACAAGCGTGATTTTATATACAGTTTATCTCCTACTTGATATTTAACAATATAAATAATAATATAGAAATACGACTAAATCATAACTAGTTCTCTTGACTGAATATAGAAATACTCAAGATTCTTTAAAAACTCGGAACTGTGGCTAACTTTTTAAAATTAGGAAACAGAGCAATTTTTTCCCCAGGCTTTTACTATGAAAACTATGCTAGCTGTGAAAGAAAGAACATCTTAATAAAATATTCCATGAAGTAGCATCATAATGATGGTTAGTGAAAGCAAAACTATCTGTCTCATCACTCTTTATACTTTGCAGATAATGACTGTGAAACTGAAGTTCTTTCGAAGTCAGAGCCCACAGCAGAACAGTGTCTTGTGACTCTTAGACAAGCCTTTATCACACGCGGTGCAAAGAACAGCGAGAAGAAATGGTGGGAAGAGATAAGAAAGAATAGCTCTCCCCACCTCCTCAGAAATATTTATGGCTCATTATCTCACCAGTTTCACTTACTTCTACACAAACTCACCTGATCTTTAGGGAAAAGAAGTCTTGCACACACACTTCTTGCGTCTTCTTCCTGAAAGAAGGTTGTAGTGAGGTGGGGGCTTGCTTCTTCCCCCGGGTAACTAGTGATAGGATGAGAGGTAATGACTTTAAGTAGTGCCAGGAGATGTTCAGCTTGGATGATAAGAAAAATTCCTTCTCAGAAAGAGTGAAACAGGCTGCCCAGGGAGGTGGTGGAGTCACCATCCCTTGAGGTGTTCAAGGGTAGTTGTGACACTGAGAGATATGGTTAGCGGGCATGGTGGTGATGGGCTGGTGGTTGGACTAGATGACCTTAGTGTATTTTTCCAACCTTAATGAGTTCATGATTCTAAAACAATGGATTTGTATATAATGCAGGAAATGTATGGCTTTCCCGGGAACAATTGAACATATGAATAATATGAGGAATTATTAATTATGTATAGAAATAAAAATGATTACTTAATAACCTGTTGTACAGGTTACACATGAAGACGTAAGTTTGTTTTCAGACAACCATTAATACCTGAAGCTCCAGCTTAGTTTCATTAGGGGCAACCATTAAAAAGCCAGCACCCTTGTCAAATACTCTAGTCAATAACCTGCTCATTACACCTCTCCACATAATCCACTGAGAACGGAAACAGAGATGAAACAGTGGCGGTGAAGAGTCAAAGGTGATTTGAAAGACCATTTGCAGTAGCGGTCACGTTGTGCGTCCTGGGAGAAGCCCGACATACCAGTGATGGTTACTCAGCACTGAACGTCGTTCCTCATCTCCATCGATCTGTACGGGAGCTACAACCCGCCCTGCACGAAGCTCAAGGTGAACCGCGCTCAAGTAAGAACACCGCCCCGTGCCCGGCCGGACCGCCGCTTCCCCGCCCCCCGCGGGCAGGGCCAGCGCTGGAAGTGACGCGAGCGGGCGGGACTGCGCGGCGCTGATGGCGGAGGCCCCATGTTGATGTCCCCGGCGTCCTCCGCGCCTGCTTAAGTAAGGAACGCTGTCGGGCGCGGCCGAGGGGGGTGGGCAGTGCCGGCAGCCCCTTCCCCGCCGGACCCCGGCACCCGCAGGGCCGGGCAGGGACGTGAGGCGGCGGGCGGCGGCACTGCGCCACTGGGCGGCCCCCCCCGCCCCCGCCGGCTGCCGTGGGCCGGAGGAGGAAGGGACCGTACCGCGGGCGGGGGGTGCGGGGCTCCCCTTCCTTAAGCAGGCGCTGCTGAGGGGTGCTGGCGCGGGCAGGCACAGCCGGGGCCGCGGCAGAAGGGCTGGCGGAGGAACCGGCCCGGCCTCGCCTCTTGCCTTTCCTGCCCAACGGGCTTTTTCTCAATCCTGTCCTTCTCGCCTGGCTGGCTGCCTTCCCGAGAGAATGGCTTGTCACGCCGCTGGTGAAGCCCAGGCGTAACTCTTCCTCCTCCTCTTCCTCTCTTGTGGTCCCGCCGGTAGGCACTCATCCCGGCTGCTCTGGCCGCCCTGCGCAGGTCTGGATGCGGGAGTGCTCCGGCCAAGGGCTGGAAACCAGAGCAGGCTGCTGAAGTCGTTTCTTCTTCGTCGCGTGTTCTTATGACAAACTTACCGATTTTTTTAAGGAAATCTATTTTAAGAAAGTTACATCTTAATGTTTTACTAACGGGCGATGAGATCTGACACGGTTTGTCTTGTTTCATTGTTAATTAGCTTCAGATGTGAAGGCTGTTCTGTTTCTTTTGGAGTAGTAGAAGCTGTGGTTTTGTACCTTTTAATAATTCGGAGTGTTTTTGTGAAGTATCACAAGTGTAATCTTATTTTAAAAGCTTGTTCAGGGTACAAAACAACATTTATTTGTTAGCATTTATCCAGTTAACATCCTTCGTGTGTTACACAGATTTGGACAATACTAACCTTGTCCTGCACGATAAATACCTGTTCACTTCAGGGTGTTTTATTTCAGGCAACGAGTTCTTTGCTGCTTATTTCTTAACTGTTGAAAAAATATATTTTTTTAAAAAGCTTGTGGGATATAAAAACCTTTAATCTTCCAGCTTCTTGAGACTTGCACTGGCCCATCCCTTTTTAAGACTGGTTTCCACATATATATCTTCAGTAGATGAGTGTGTCGTGTCACGCGCTTGGTGGTTACCTGATCTGAGGTGTGTGTTTGCCAGGTCAGCATAAAGTTAGTTTCAGTACCAGTTTCCAACTGAATTAGTGCTAATGCATCAAACTGCACGCAGAATGACTGCCACCAGTTCAGTCTGTTATTGGTAAATGTACGGGAATAAGGGTGTCAGTTTTTGAAGCGGGAACAGCAAAAGGTGTTCCCAGACTGCCAATAACCGAAGAGAGGAGAAATCTTTTTGAAGAAGATAGAAAGAAAGAAAAGAACAACTGTTAAGATAAATTTCTTGTTTGTTAAAATGTCTTAAAATGAAGCTTTCTTTCTTCTACTGAGAGGGGAGCAAAATTTTATTTATGGAAATACTGTCAAACACATTGAGCAATACAGGTTTCCCTGAAGCATCTGGAATCATTAAAGACATTTAATTAAGTCAGAACCCTGCCTCATTTTCTCAGCACTTTTATTTCCCAATTTCTGGTACTCTGTGATACAGCACTAGGGGCATTCAGTTTAGTGGTGCTTTCTCTCTGTTTTGGTTTCATCACTGAGGTGACTGCCCTTTCGTTCTGAGAAGTGATTGTTTCGGAGTGAAGCTGAGGCAGTGCATTTTGTTGGGCTTGCTCTGTAGCTGTCTTATGTCAGACTAGAGGAGCGAATTGTTTATTTTCTCTGGTATCTTTCAAATAGCTTATTTTCTAACTTTGTTACTTCAGTGTAGTGAAGAACTCCTTGTACAATTTTGTTGCAGATCAATCATGTCATCCTTTCAAGAAGTTCCATCTTCAGCTAACGCTTTACAGACTTCCAATTTTGCACATGTGATTTTTCAAAATGTGGCAAAAAGTTACCTTCCGAATGCACACCTTGAATGCCACTACACTCTGACCCAGTTTATCCATCCTCATCAGAAAGACTGGGTTGGTATTTTCAAGGTAAGTAAAACTTGATCTGTTTCTGTTTTTCACATGTTCGCTGTCTTCTCTTAACCAGTTAAAAAAAGAGAAAACTGAAAATAATAGGAACTTTCTCATAAATGTAAGAAGAAACATTTATGTATTTGCTATGTACATTGCTATGTATTAGTTACTCCTGGTAGAGTCTGAGCTTTTAATGAAGATGAGAGTGGAGTGATGAGTACAAGAGTGCTGGAGTAAAGGGAAGGTGTGAAGTGGTAGAGAATTAAATGGAGATGATTTGGAAGGAGAGTTTTTAATCATGTTCAGTGAGTTGTGTAAGGGAGGCATTAACTACAAGCAGGCTGATTTCCAGTGGGAACTGGTTAAAAATATGTACGTGTATTTTGATTATCTGATTTGTTTTGACAAATAGGAGTGTGACAGCGCACTTGTTGTTTAGTTAACAGTGTGAATGCGATGGAAGAAAAATCAGAACTTTAAAGAGAGTGCTGTTCAGGTTACACAAGCATTTCAAAATTATTTAAATGAGAAATGAATGTTGTGGTTTTGTTTGAATCAGTCTAAGTGAGGGAGGCAATTAGGGTTCCTAAAAATACAGATTAGATTTGTTTTTAAATGCAGCAGAAAATGTGTTTTTTCAGTGACTGCATGTAATGCTATGTCTGATGTACAGCTGTCCTTGGTTTCATTGTCTGTGGTGATAATTTCATCAGCTGTTGAGGTATGAGGTTTTTATTCTACTTTGACAATTGCAGGCAGTATAGCTTAAGTAATTGTTTGAGGAGCACTGAGCTGACAGAATGTAACACAGCTGTAACACATCTTCCCTTTCTTTTACTTCTTTTCTTCCTCTCCTTGCTGTGGGAGAAGTTCTTGTGATGAATAAAATCACGGAATTGATTTCAGGTTAAATGTGGAGTTTTGGGAGTAAATTACTACTGGAGGATTTCACAGCTGAATTTCCAGTCCACCTCATTCTTATCAGCACAGGGGAAGGAAATATTGCAAGATGGGGAAAAGGATGAAAATTGTTTTCTGTTTGTCACTGGGTATTACAAATACAGCATCTTGCTGTAGTTACAGTACTGTGAGGTAAATGAAGCAAGCTCTATCAGTGCTTTTCAACAGTATGTGTGTGAGTAATGCTTACAGTAAAGTAAATAGTTCATGCTTCGTTTTCACTAAGGTTTTTTCCTGTGAACACTGTAGTGTTGATGGTTGGCTACTGTTCTATTTTAGGGGGCAGTGGCTTCAGCTGTATTCCCTCCTGTGTTTGCTCATCTGGTTCACTAAGAATTTTTTTCTTATTGTATTGAACAAAATTTATCGGCACCTCTTAGATGTTCATGATTTCACAGAATCACAGAATTGTAGGGGTTGAAAGGGACCTCCAGAGATCATTGAGTCCAACACCCTGCCAAAGCAGCTCCCTAGCCCAGAGTGCACAGGTAGGTGTCCAGGTGGGTCTGGAACATCTACAGAGATGGAGACTCCACCACCTCTCTGTGCAGCCTGTGCCAGTGCTCCGTCACTGCGCTGTGAAGAAGTTCCCATGCACATTTGTGCAGAACTTCCTATGCATCAGTTTGTGGCCATTTCCCCTCATCCTATCACCACACACTGCTGCGAAGGTTCAGATTGAAAGTTCAGTTCTGCAGCCACAGTGATCTCTTCAGTAAACACTGATTATCTGTGTCCTTGTGTCATCCTGCTTGTTTTTCTAGTCCAGCTATTTATGCAGCTGCACAGCAAAATGGATCAGGGAAATGATCTGGCTGAAAAATACCATCTCAATCCCCTAGCTTTTACCATCTTGTTTCCCAGCTGGTTTGATTCCTCAGTTTGGTCACTGTGTGTTGCAATTGGCAGCTCTGCTGTCATCACTGATGGAAGCGGGTGGATTAGGAAAGTGGGGGAAGAGAGGAAGGGCTAGGCCTGGTTAATTGGCATGGCTGCTTGGTGTGGAATGATAATATAAGTTCTGTCAGATCTTTTCAGAATTCTCTAAAGAACAAGGAGTTCTAGAAACAATAACAGATTTCTTATACCAATTCTTAGATTCTAGATTCTGAGTTTTTGAACATTTCCTTGGTTTCAACGTGTCAAATAGACTGTTTTTATTGTGTATGCACTTCCATGTGTGGTTATTGTAACTGTCCTAGTTTGTGCAACTTATGTGGAAAAAGTGATGTTAAAAATGGAATCCTTTGTAGCAGCCAGAAATTAATTATAAGGCTTTCTTTCTGTGTGGTTGTTTCATTTATTTATGGAATTTATTTGCTTTTTGTTTTCTCAGTCTTTTTTTTTTTATTATTTTTTAATTTTTTTTACCTGGTGTGTGTTTTTTCCACTCTTTATATTTAACACCTTTGTGCTCTCCTGTTTCCAGTTTATGTCTACTGAATATTCTGTTTTTCCTCGCTGTGTGTGGCATCTATTTAGTACTGTGATGCTGTAATGAATTCAGTGAAAGGTGCTATAACTGATTCCTTCATTTTGTGGCAGTTTATTTGCAGATACCCTCTTCTCGAGGATATTTTACAATGCAACTTAAAATAAGGAACCAGAGCTAGATGACGTACTGCCTCACTGTTGTCAACAGACACATCAAAAAAGTCTTGTTGGGAGATAGAATAGGTCTAGAAACACAGATCTAAGCTAAATATTTGTGCCATACAACATTATTCCAAAGAACTAAATAAATCTCAAAACATGCAGCTGTTCTAGAATTTAACTCTTGTGTGTATGCTATAGATATAATGTTTGGGTTTTTTTGCTGTTCCTAGTGTGATTTAAACTGGTCAGTTTTGGTGTTCTGTCATGCCAAGCAAGGGATTTCTGCTGATGTTGCAGATGAATTGTTTGAGGGAGTTGTCTATTGATAATGCAAGCACAGTGTTCGTATGTTAAGAGGGTAATGTTGCATATGCAGTGAATATGGAAGAGCAGGATGTTTCAGTTACACCAGTTTTCTTACAAACTAGACCTGTCCACTGGGCATACATGAGTATGTTGAACTGTACCTTTGGCAAAAACTTGGTGGAAAAAGAACAGTAATGAAGATGGTGTTACCCTTGCATTTGTTTGAAAGTTCTGAGTATGCAGTCCTATTTTTGTTTTTTTTTGCATGTATCTTTTTTTTTTCCTCTGTTCTTTACTGGATATTTTTGTCTGAGTCTCCCAGTCTGTTGTCATTCATTGCTGCGTTTTCTTTTCTGCTATTGTGGTGTTCTGGAGGGTCATTTGTAACGAAACAGTAGAAGATCTCGATTAGTTTTATCGTGCTCATTACCAAGGGGGAAAAAAACACCAAACAAAGCAGTTTTACAGTGTTTAGTGATTGGGATGTGCTTCCTTAGCCTGAATTCCTCTTTGTGCTGTTTTATGGGAAGTAGAATTTGAGGTCTGCTTTCCCTCTAGTAAGGGATTCTGTGCAGAAGATCCTGATGTTCCTAGGGTCCCTGAGGGGAGAAGGCTTACTGTTCCTGATAGGTTTAATAGGACATCTGTACTCCCAGAACTATCCAAGCTCAGTGTCTCCTTCTTCTCCTCCCCTTCTCTTTGATGAGTTGAAATCTGGAAATGCCCTTAAGGTAATCCAAATTGAAACCTTTGAAATGAGGGAAGACCATTAGTATGTGTTCTACATCTGTTTGCAAAAATTGTCTGGCTGGTAGGTGGTCCTAGTCTCCGGATGGGGACATCTACAGTTTGTTACTTTGTTTTATGATAAAGTGAAATAATGATGTGGCCACATATATATTTTTTTGCATTATTAATATGTAATGTCCAGATTTGCAGAAGTGTTTGGAAAAGAGTGTTTGGCTTTTAGGAAGAATTACTTATGACTCTGTGTAGGGCAGATGTGTGTGAGCTGGCCTAGCAGATGTTCAGCGTGCAGTAGATGAGGCTTTACTATGTATCTCGAAAGTGCAGTGAAGTAATTTAATGGACGTGATAAGGTGTGTAGCTTCAAGAGAACACAATGAGAGGTGTATGTGTTTGTGGTGTAGATTGTAGTATTATCTAGATTGCTGAAGATTTAATTCTGCAGAGGCCGGCATGCTGGGAAGACCTGTGGTATCAGATGGGAATCTTACTTGTTTTAATATAATGGTTTCAGTTATGCCTCATCATTAACTAATCAGATATTTTCTTTTCCTTGGTTCCAATAATAACAACACATTTTTTTAAGTAATCAACATTGCTGTTCTGATGGATCTTGACTTTAATTATAGATGTACTTTTGGTATTGACTACCACATTATACACCTAGAGGAGAAAAGGAAATTCATTCTTAGCGTGCACATTTTTGATTTCCACAATCTAAAAATGATAGTCTGAATTTCTGGTAGCTTAACGTATGGAAAAATAAATAACTAGGACTGGGGAGATCTTTAAAGGTTATTTGAATACAAAAACTACAGGCTTGCTCTGAAAAAGTGCTCATTATTTAGGAGGTCATACCTACTGTTTGTGCATCACTGCAGTATGTGTGTTTACATGCAGATTAATTTTCTGTCCCTTCGATGCTCTGATTTATAGCAAACCTTGGAATTACCTTGTCTGTGGTAAAATTTGCAGTGGATTGACAAGATGGCTGATAGTCTTGTCACAAAGTGAAAAACCAAGCTATAGATGTGCTTTCTTTGCAGTCCTCTGGATTATTTAGTCTTTGAACTTTGAACTGCAAATACAAGCACAACTTGTCTGAGCGATTTCAAAGTCCTGGTTGTGTCATAGACTGATATTCTAGATAACAATTACTTTATAATGTGATCTGTAAATATGTGAGTATAGGGCAACAGCTGGGGATGCATTACTGACCACAGTTGTATTGAAATACATTTTTTTTTTTTCTGTCATGGAATCATCAACAGCTCAACATAACAGATACAGGAATGTGTAGTGAACAGTATGTACTGTTTTTTAAAATAGTAGGGAAAGAATTACTGGAATTCAGCATGTTTTGAGAATTACTATATCCACCAGTTATAGTGGTTCTCTTTTTTTTCCTTTTTCATTTTCTGTCTTTAGAAAGTCGTATTTCAAATAATTTAAGTATTTCTCTTACAAATAGTTCAAAAAAAAGTCTGTTGTAATGGCATTCACAGTTTCCTCTCTAGATAGGATTACAGGATGTTACTTTAATAAGAGATTTTCGCATTCAATTTGAAGTGCCATTAGTTTTCTGAAAATATTTGCTTTAGTAGGCTTGTCTCTTAACACACAAGTGACATAACAAAATGGTCATTAACTGGTAGCAATTTTGTAATAAAAAGGTTGTGCTAATATTGTTCTCATGAAATGTGGTAAATTAATATTTTACTGAAACACAACCACCTTTTTTTTTTCCTACTTGTTCATTTTTATCTCTTAACAGTAACTTTGTGACTCTTTGATCTGTCATAACATTTCATTGGGCGGTCGTTTACATGTGTACCAGGTTTTCTTTTAGAGTGTTCATATTTCTGTATTTTGATTTATACCTAATAGGAAAGAAAGTTGATCATGTTTTCTAGGCACTCTGTCAGTGTCACTTTCAGATATTATTCTGAACTATGGGATAGAAGTGCAAGCAACAGGAGATGATAATAGGTTAGGAACCTGATATTACCTTGATATAGCAACAAATACCATATGTTCTCAATAGCCTGAGTTAAAAGGTTGCCTGTATGTGTTTGTAACATTCAGCAGAGATGAACAGCTTTGGGATTTGGACATATGATTTCCTTCTTTTAGAGGGAGTTCACTGTATACTTGCAATACCGAAGAGCTTTTTGTCAAGTAATATTCCAAACTGCATGGTTTCCTTTCTGGATAACAAAAACAAATTAGTTTTAACTCTGGTAGTTCTTTTAGAGTTGCATCATATTAGGTATGTACAGTACATGCCCATTGGACATGTCAGTGTTGCTGTAGCTGAACAGGTTTCTCCTGGATTTGCTTCTTTGATCTGTAGGGAGTACACATGCTATGTAGTTGGGTAAGATGCTGTCCAGTGTAGCAGAGTGAAAGGTGCTGTTCTTGTGGTTGTAGGAGAACTACTAGAGGTCAGTGAAGGAAAGGCTGAACGAGCTTCTTGTGCAACAGTACTTCCTTGAAGCAGTCATGCTCCAGATTGAATTGAAATGGCACACACACAATTTTTTTACATGACTATGACAAATAACTCAAGAAATAGAAGTTTGAAGATACTTTTACGTTTTAAACACTGTGTAGTTGTATGACAGACTTCAGAAAAACCTCAAGATAAATCAGATGCAAGTCAAAGGAGACAGATTAAAATAAAATAGTTGGTCATTATTTTTCTTCAATAATAAAGTGTAGGCATATGGAGAGTTCCCAACTGTGCTGTTAGGTGTGTGTGTGGTTGTTGTTTTTTTTAATTCTTTGCATCATTTAGTTTATTAGTCAGCTGATTTTTTTATTTTTTTATTTTTTCTTTTCCTCTTGGTGGAAATGTACTGTGGGTGAAATGTGGGAATATATTGTGAATACAATGTAATAGTGAGGGAAGCTAATTCCACTGTGGGTCTATTTGGTGGTAAAAGGACTTGTATGCGCAGGGCAGCACAGGGTAACCAACTTCGACAACTGGATACCTATTAGTAGAGGGAAGTTGTGTGAGTATTGCATACAGCTGAGTCATCCCCACCAGCTCAGCCAGGCTGAAAAGTACTCAGTGTTTGTCACCTTAAGTTTACTGAACTTCAGTGTGACTATGGAGTAGGTTATGTAACTAAAAAGTAGCTTATGATGTCTTAATGCTCTGTAATGGCCTATTAAAGCTTTGTATTTTATGAAAAGAAAGCAAACTACATGAGTATTGTTTGAGTAACACATTGCACATGGTAATGTAATCTGGATATCAGTGCTATAAGAAAGGAGAGACTCTTTAGCAGGGTCTGCTGCGATAGGACAAGGGGAAATGGTTTCAAACATGAAGGGGCGATTTAGTTCAGATATAAGGAAGAAGTCTTCTGCAGTGAGGGTGGTGAAGCACTGGAATAGTTTGCCCAGAAAAGTGGTGGAAGCCCTATCCCTGGATACATTCAAGGTCAGGATGGACCAGGCTCTGAGCAACCTGATCTGGCTGTTGGTGTCCTTATTCATTGCAGGTGAGTTGGTCTAGAAGACCTCTAAGGGTTTGTTCTACCTCTAAGAATTCTATGATTCTGAGTTCTCAGTTAATTCCCTAAAAAGTAGTGGCATCATTGCAGCCCGTCAGTGCATTGGACATTGGATGGAGAACTTGAGGTCAGAGTTCATAGGAAGCCTTGTACTTTAGTTTGACAAGTTATTCTCTTTTTTTCTTCCTCTAAGATTCAGGTTTGTTTTTTTTTTTGCCAGAGTTCTTCTGTATTTTATAATGTTTCTGTACTTGAATGGGGATATTGTATTATTTGCCATTGCTCATGCCATGATTTTATTTTAGAACTGTAAACCGTACCTTTTCTACTCCACCTTGCTCTCAGGAAGTTCCACAGTACATCCTGTTGAAATATCTCAGTTTAGATTTCTGGTGGGAAGCAAGTGTGTATCTGCCAGTGTATACTTGCTTTGCCCTTTGGAATTTTGGGTTTATGTTGGTAGTTGATGATGTATTTTCTTTTATTCTTTTTTAACTGATGTGAAATTACATCACTAAGGAAATCCCTTTGTTGTCTGTAGCTATTTTGGTATAGGTACTGTTTTGCTTGATGGTGCTTTCGTATTGAAAATCTTATTCTACTTTTTTAGACTGTTAAAAATAGAAAAATAGTTGTTTTAAAGATAAAGATCCTTGACATACAACATCTGTTACTTCTTTGTTTTCTTCTCAGCTTATAATTACTTAGTTTTCACTCCTTGTTTCTTTCACTTAAAAAATAATCCTGTGGAAGTATGGATAATCGTTTACTACCTTCTTTTCTGCACAATACACAACCTTCTCCTTTCTTATTTATGTAACTGTAAGGATTATGAGATTTGTTCATACTGTCTTCCCTGCATTGTCATGTTTTTATATATGCAATTTCAAGCAGGGAAACCTGTTTTCTGAAATCCCATGTATGAAAGTAACCACTGGGAAATCTGCTTATGTAGATGACCTTGTGTGTACCTTGTTAGGAAGTAGTTGGTTTCTGAGAATCAGAAGAGTGTAAGATGGGAGCTTTGGTAGAGGAAGCAGTTGATGGGTGAACGGAAATAGGGGAAGTTGAGGGAGAAACCTGGTAAACTTCCCAGGGTATTGCCCACTGGCTTGTGATGTGTTGCAGTGCTTTCTTTACCAATAACCCACATACTACGTGTGCATATTTGGCACCAACCCAGAAATGGGCAGGAAGAATTGGTTAATTTGCTGTCTATGTAATGGGTCTTTGTATTAGTTTAATTAAAATTTCAAATCCCCCCCAAAAAAGTTTATTTCTAACAGTAATGCATATATTTGTAACTTTTTAAATTTCAGGGTAGATTATTCTGTTTACATATCGATGTTAGATTTATTCTTTTGTTTTTTAAATACCTCAGTCTGGGAGAAAGGTTCAGTAGGAGGCTGAATTGGATGCCTGAAGGGGGGGGATCATGCTGAGAACCATTCTTTGGTTTTACGTCCACTGGATTTTGCTTCCTCTCTTATGTTTGTGAAGTGCCTGATTATCAGAAGGAATTACCATTTTACTTGGGAAAAGAGGATATGTACGTGTGTTGATTTTTTTTTTTTTGNCCCTGAACAATAAATATTGCTGCACTTACTAATGCAGAGAGAAGCAGTACTTCTGTATTAGAAAGCTGTAGAATCACGTCTTCAGAATTTTTTGTTAATGGTATTTTTTTATTTACTACTTGAAATGTTTAACTATATAATTACTATGTAATTACTTTCAGTTTTGCTGTTCTCATTACCCATACAAGCACCTTTTTCTCTCCCCCCCCCTTTTTTTTTCTTTTTTTAAGCAAGCAACTAAAAAAATTAAAAACTAATTAATTTATAAACCTGACTGTCAACTTAATTACTTTTTTGTCTTTTTTTTCCTCTCCTTTCTGAAATGCTGATAAATTTGGTGGACCATCTGTCCCTTTTCTTTCTTTACTCCAGGACACCATACTTTGTTACTGCAAAAACAATTGCATCTACTTTTTGACAGATTTTTGTTATTTTCTTTAGTGCAATGGAACAGGTTATTCTCCACTACCACTATGTTATTATTGTTCTATTAGTGATACCCACTGCCTTATAGTAATTGCTCTTGATTTCAGGCTTAGATGGGTATATGCAGTGCTACAGACCTGGGGCAGAGTGGCTGGCAAGCTGCATGGAGGAAAAGGATCTGAGGGTGTTAGCTGACAGCCAGATGAACGTAAACCAGCTGTGTACCCAGGTCACCAAGAAGGCCAATGACATCCTGACTTGTATCAGAAATAGTGTAGTCAGCAGGAGCAGGGAGGTGATTGTCCCTTTGTACTCAGCACTGATGAGGCCACACCTTGAGTTCTGAGTTCAGTTTTGGGCCCCTTGCTACAAGAAGGATATTGAGGCCCTGGAACATGCCCAGAGAAGGGCAATGAGGCTGATGAAGTCTCTGGACCACGAGTCTTACGGAGAGTGGCTGAGGGAACTGAGGCTGTTTAATCTGGAGGAAGCTCAGTGTGGCCTTNTTTTTCTTGGAAAAGCGAATATGTAAGTGTGTTTATTTTTTTTTTTTTGTGCTGTTTTTCCCTCCCCCCCCTTGTTTTTAAAACAAAGAAAAGCTGGAGTAGTCTGAAGAGATTGAATTACTCTGTTCAGAACAAACATGGTGAAGAGTTGTTTCCCTTCTAAAATTAAAACAAAAGTCAACAACATCCCTCATCCTTCCCCCCTTAAGACGAATTATTGAGAATCCAGTTTCTACATTTAGAAAGTTTTCTATGCTGTAGGGCAACAAATAATGATATATGTTCTTTTTTATAGAGGTGAAAGCAACTTCAGTGAAGGAAGGGGTATTTGCATCTGAATTAGATTTAAAAAGATGACTAATGTGAAAAAATTGCAGTATATTTTTCCTGTGGATGTTTATTACAGAAGTCTTGCTTTTGTCCCTCCAAGTTACCGGAAGAACTTTCCTTTCTATTTCTGAAATATTTTACAATGTGGGAATAGCAGCCCCAGGAGATCTCATTTCATTTATGTCTTTAAAAGTTTCTCAATAGGGGATATCGGAGAAATCTTCAAAAATTTGGCTGAGAATAGGCTTGAAATAGAACAGTTGGTTCAATTTTGGTAATTGTGTCAAGTCAGCCCAACTTCTCTCTAATAAATATTGCCTTTAAATAAAAAAAAGCTTATTGTTAGCATTTGATGTTTTTGCTGTTGTTCACCTTTGCATTTTATTAATGTATGAAAGGCCTGGTCATCTCAGAGCTAAATATATATATATATATATATATATATACACACATTTTTCTCTGAAAAATATATATTG
>VXAB01006289.1:258954-308034 GCA_013399175.1 Odontophorus gujanensis
ATATATATATATATATACACACATTTTTCCCTGAACAATAAATATTGCTGCACTTACTAATGCAGAGAGAAGCAGTACTTCTGTATTAGAAAGCTGTAGAATCACGTCTTCAGAATTTTTTGTTAATGGTATTTTTTTATTTACTACTTGAAATGTTTAACTATATAATTACTATGTAATTACTTTCAGTTTTGCTGTTCTCATTACCCATCCAAGCACCTTTTTCTCTCCCCCCCCCTTTTTTTTTCTTTTTTTAAGCAAGCAACTAAAAAACTTAAAAACTACTTAATTTATAAACCTGACTGTCAACTTAATTACTTTTTTGTCTTTTTTTTCCTCTCCTTTCTGAAATGCTGATAAATTTGGTGGACCATCTGTCCCTTTTCTTTCTTTACTCCAGGACACCATACTTTGTTACTGCAAAAACAATTGCATCTACTTTTTGACAGATTTTTGTTATTTTCTTTAGTGCAATGGAACAGGTTATTCTCCACTACCACTATGTTATTATTGTTCTATTAGTGATACCCACTGCCTTATAGTAATTGCTCTTGATTTCAGGCTTAGATGGGTATATGCAGTGCTACAGACCTGGGGCAGAGTGGCTGGCAAGCTGCATGGAGGAAAAGGATCTGAGGGTGTTAGCTGACAGCCAGATGAACGTAAACCAGCTGTGTACCCAGGTCACCAAGAAGGCCAATGACATCCTGACTTGTATCAGAAATAGTGTAGTCAGCAGGAGCAGGGAGGTGATTGTCCCTTTGTACTCAGCACTGATGAGGCCACACCTTGAGTTCTGAGTTCAGTTTTGGGCCCCTTGCTACAAGAAGGATATTGAGGCCCTGGAACATGCCCAGAGAAGGGCAATGAGGCTGATGAAGTCTCTGGACCACGAGTCTTACGGAGAGTGGCTGAGGGAACTGAGGCTGTTTAATCTGGAGGAAGCTCAGTGTGGCCTTACCACTCTCTGCAGCTGCATGAAAGGAGTTTGTGCTGAGGCAGGGCTTGGCCTCTTTTCCCAGGTAACAGCAGTGGGCTTTAAGTTGTGCCAGAGGAGGTTCAGGTTGGATATTAGAAAAAAAATATTTTCAGAAAGAGTTGTGGCTTATTGAAATGAGTGCCCAGGGAGGTACTGGAGTCACCATTCGTGGAAATGTTACATCTGTGTGATTCTGGAACAATGAGGAACATGGTTTAGTAAGCGTGGTGGTGATGGGTTGATGGTTGAACTAGATTAGATGATCTTAGTGGTCTTTTCCAAATTTCATGGAATTCTACGACTCTGTTTCAAGCTTGTTGGAATATATTTCTTTGCATTTCTTATTGCAAAGATCTGTGGTCTTTATGAAAAACTGGTGTTTATTGAAGTTAGCAGGTAGACTGCACTAGCTTGGCTGAGCTAAGTTTTCATGCATTATCTTCTTCCTGCAGATATAGCATGTTCTATGTATGGGAAAAATGAAATACTGGTCATTAATGTTGTGGAAGCTGTTGAAAAAGTGCTAGCTTAGGACTATCAAATCTTGCCTTTTCAGTAGGGAAGAGCTGTTACTTCATTCTTTATCATTTTACGATCACCCTTTTGGATCGTGAACATAAAATGGTGAGATGTGCAGGTCCTGCCATAGAAAAATCTCAATATAAACTTCTGAATTAAGCTTTTTATATTTTCTGTATCTTTGCAAAGAAAGGTATCAAATATGAGTTTAATTTATACTGAAAACTGTCTGGTGTTTTAATTTATATGGACCCTTTTATTACCTTAGTCGCATTTATTGACTTAGGTAACAAGCTTAATAAAATGGATGCTAAATCTTTGACATGCTTGTTAAAATATTCCTGATTTGTAAACATTAAGTATCTTTTATTTCATACTAAGTAAGAAATATGCATCTTACGGTATGTTGTAAAGGCCAGGCTGTTATATCTTAACTATGTATAGCATATTTTTCTGCTTAATATTTTTCTCTCCTTTTTATTTTTTTTTCCTTTCTGTTTTTGTTGTTGTGGTTTACTTTATTTTAGGTTGGTTGGAGTACTGCAAGAGATTATTACACATTTCTGTGGTCACCTATGCCAGAAAATTACGTGGAAGGATCAACTGTCAACTGTGTCCTGAACTTTCAAGGTGAATTATAAAAAAAACAGTATTTGCCTGCATTTTCTAGGTTCTCCATTTTTTTTTTTTTAACTTACTTATGTATTAGGGTTGCAGAGTAGTTCTAGATTTTTAAAAGCATATGTTGGACGAGAATTTTCTGCATAAGTCTTTTCTGTGCTTTCTTATCAATGTGAAGTTGATTCTTATTTTAGGTGTCAAGGAAATTGTATAAATAATTGTGTGAATCATTATATTTTTACATAGTAATTGGACAGTGTTCATGACTGATGGAGAGAGAAGCTGAAAGCTATCCAAACACAAAGTGATGTCATTTAATCAATGGCAAAGCTTTTTAATTGTGGCACCTCTTAGTGCAGTGTGGCTTTACATGTCTTTAGTCTATGGACTTGAGACAGTCTTTCTCAATGTAAAGTAATTCTTGTCAGAGAAAGAAGGGAAGAATAATGCAAATAACAGTTTATTGAAGGATCAGTTTCAGAGGACCTTTTGATAGGGAGGAATTGCTGAAAATTGATGAAGCTTTTAAGAGAAGAATAAGGAACAAAACAATAAATGGTACACTGCTTTACAAGTTTATACTGTAATTACATTTTCAACACCATGTGGATATCGGGTCCTTTCCAGACTCAAGAAGATGTGGTAGAACAAGAAAATGAGCAGAGAGAGGAAAATCAAAGTTTAGAAGAACCTTCAGAACAGTTACATAATCTTCTCATTAGTGGCTGACCACATAAGAAGGAACAATGGCTATAGATTATGGCTTAAGTGCTTTAGATTTATCATCAAGATTTCTTTCTCCAAAGGAGGTGAAGAACTAATAGTAGCAGCACTTGAACAGGTATCCCAGGAACGTTTGGAAGGATAAGAGTTCCACATGCTTGGTTAGAAAAAGCTGCAGGAGGCCTAGACTGCTGCTGACAACAGTCTCTTTTTGAGCAGGAAGTTGGGCTAGATGACCTTCAGAACTTCCTTCTGTTGGACTTTTCAGCCTGGAGAAGGGAAATAATGGGGAAAAAACACATCTGTAAAATCAGTTACTGATGGCATGAGTTGATTATCCATTGTTCCTATTTAAATAAAAGAGTGAGGGACTGTCAGTCTAAGTTACCAGTGACAGGTTCATAACAAAAAGATGATATGCAGTCAGGATGTTATGGATGTTAAAAAGTCTAAATGTTCTTAGCTACATATAAAAAATGTACCTTCATTAAAGTTGTTTAATGTTTATGTTCTGCTTACAACCAGAGTGTTAATTATCATCATATTCTTTTTTTCATTTTACTAGAGATGGCTTCGGTGTTTGTGTGTGAGTGCGGATGTATTACTTAAAATATAAAGAAAAAATAGTAATACAGTATTAAAGTCCTGAAATAACTACTTGTGTTAGTTTATTGCCTTGTTTAAAAACAATGGATTTATCTGTACCTGCTAGTAGCAATAACTGAGGCGAGTTAACTGTCCTTGTATTCAATAAGAATATAAGCGTCAGTTATACCTAATGTATTTAAGGTGATGTGTGTGTATATAGTGCCTGTTAACTGATACTGTCCTAGGCCTCTGTGTCTTATAATAAGGAAATAAATAAAAAGCTAGGAGAAATTTTGGGAATAAAAATTAGTATGAAGGATGAAGTTTTCCTGTTTACTGTTGTGATGGTCTATGTCTGTACTGTAAAACCAATAATGAGAATGATATTCCTAAGTCGTGTGTGCTCTGATATGTGCTACTACATGGAGGCTTGCAAAATAAATTTATATGTGTAGCGTGTCTCTTCAAATCTGAATTTATTTTGACAGGATATTACCTACCAAATGATGATGGAGAATTTTACCAGTTTTGTTATGTGACTCACAAAGGAGAAATCCGGGGAGCAAGCACACCTTTCCAGTTCCGAACCTCTTCTCCTGTTGAAGAATTGCTCACTATGGAGGATGAAGGCAACTCTGACATGCTTGTGGTGACCACAAAAGCTGGACTTCTTGAGGTTTGATTCAGTGTTTCTTAAAATATTATCACTATGCATTCTTACGTTTTATACATACTTATCTGCACACAAAGATCCATGAATTGGGTGGAATCTTGAGGAACATGCAAGGAGAATACTCTAGGTTATACACAAAATGGATATATTTCTGGTATGCTTTTCAGTTTTAGATTGGACTTCAGAATGCTTGCATGTTAAGGAGTCAATGTTGAAAGATGTTAAAGGTATGGCATTGCACTCAGCATAGGCTGCTTGTCCATCACTGCCATCAGTGCTCTCCTGAAAAGAGAGCTACAGGTGGGCTGGGGGAAGAAAACATCTGTCGTGTTTTTCATTTTTTCCTTTTTTTTCTTCCCCAAAATTCCTTCCACATTGTTGTTGTGTGTGTATTTACACTGTGCAGCCATTTTGTCATGAAGCTGTTACTGTCTTAATTAGCTCTTGCCGAGTGACAACAAATATGGCACTGTAAAAGCACTTCATTTAAAGTGGATAAAAGAGGATGAATTAAGATGTTAATAAAAGTTGCTCTATAATGGAATAGTAGTACTGTAATGTAATGGTAATGTTCTTAGAGTAGTGAAGCTTCAGTAATATGGGAAAGAAGATGAAGCTGTAAAATCTCCTAGCCAGAAGACACATACTTTGTGCTTCTGCTTGAACACTGGGGTGATTTGTCATCCATGTACTGCTTAGGAATTGGAGGGAGAAACAATACTAAGAATTCTTTTCTATTTTTCTTTTCTTCTTCAGTTTAAAATCGAAAAAATAGTAAAAGAAAAAGAAGAGCTATTAAAGGTGACTTCTGTTCTGGAGAAAGAAGCAGCACAACTCCGTGATCAAGTTGAAAGACTGGAAAAAGAACTTAACCTTGAAAAGCAGAGATGTGCCCAACTGCAAACAGAGCAAAAGGTTAGTTGTTTTATTGATAAAAGCCAACTCATAACGTCTGTAATCCTGCTTTTTCAAGATCCAGTTAAACTGGGTGAAAATCAGCTATCAAAACCCCTCAGCAGTTAGCTAGACATTTACACTAGAATAGGTCAGTTCCAATTAACCTCCTGCCACTATTCCTTTTATGTCGTAAAATGGTTAAAATATTTAAGCTTTTTGGTACCAGGCATGGTAAAGTAATCGATGACGACTGTTACCAGATGTTTGACATTTAATTGTGGAATTCATTGTGGAGAAGTCGTTCGTAGTTCTAAGTTTGCTTGTGTTACCGTTAAGTGAAGGATGGTTTTTCAAATAACTCTTATTAAGGAATAATTATATGGAATACAGGGCATTGGAAATGGTAATAAATAGTAATTTTTTAGAAAAATGTTGGTATTAAAACAGAGATTGAGACTTGGACAGGACAAAGATGAAGAATGCTGCAGCAAGACATGCTAAGAGTGAAAAGGTAAGTGTTGGCTTCTCTAAAAGGTTTCACTAAGATCTAATGATTCTGAAACAGAAGACCTTAAAAATTAAGTTACAATTTTAATTAATAATGGAAATCTAGCCTGAGCCAAAGCTAGCTTAATTTGGAATTCTACATGTGGTAAGGAGTAAATGTGTACTATAACAAAGACACACAAAATCTGAACCTGATATAAATATTTACGCTGCTGCTTTTTTTTTTTTTAAACAACTTTTAGGAGAAAATTAAGAACATGTGGGAGGGAGGTGGTGACATGGACAAATTTGAAGTAATGAAGCCTATATAATTCAGCTGTGGACAGCAGTTAATAGGCTGTTTTGATGTACTAGTATGTATATGTCAACAGTTCTGCCTGATACACCTTTGGTAGAAAGGAATTTGTTGAAAGAATTTGAGTCTTCATAGTTTACTTTAGGTTATAATGCAGTGAGTTACGATGTTAGTTAAGGAAAATGGCAGTGATAAGATCTGCTTTAGGAAAGAAGTGTAAAACTGTATTCCTATATAAGAATTATTTTAGTTTTAAGCACCTGGGAGGATCAGTTTAAGTTAACAAGACTAGAATTAAGTACTTGAAAGCATGCATTTCATTTATTTGCAGAATCAGAAGCTTGATGGATAAGTGAGTGAGCTACATAGGTACCTTTCATTGTTATTTGAGGGTCTTATTTTTAAAACTGCTTGAACGATTGTCAGTTCTAGTCCACATTCAATCTGGAATGCATTTTTAGAACAACTCGTCAGATGGGATTTTTGACAGCTGTCTGGTATGAGAAGTTAGGAACAAAAATATAATGATATTTCTCATGCTTAGCTGTGAATTCCCATGAACAAAAATATTTTTTCTGTTAAGATACCAGAACTTAGAATTTAATTTCAGGAATGTTTTAACTGCTATTTTTGTATTTTGTTGGAATGGTGATGCAGTGTGAAGAGCTTTTATTTTAGCTGAGCTGTGACTGGGAGTCTGCTTGGACTTGGTTGATGCACCTCTACCTGCCTGGAATACTTTAGTATTTTCCTAAAACATGCATTTATTTTGTCTTGCTTAAGTCTTTGATGCCTTTATTATTTTGCTACTTTTATATTCTTTTTTTCCTTTTTAAAAGAATTTCTACTCAGTTGAAATATTTTGCATATGTTTATATGTGTATACACATACATTTCTGTTTATACATATAAGCGGAATGTAAATCCAGTGTTACTCTCAAGTTAAATTTGCATTTGCTGAATCAAATGAAGTAATTTAACTTGTTCACCATCAGAAAGTTTAATAAAGCATACTTCATATGCAGCTTTCTCTCGAATCTTTGAAGCTGCAAGATCACTTCCCTTTTTCCTTTCTCTCATTTTGTCCCTACTCCTATACAACAACAGGTCAAGAGGTTGTATGATTTATCTTTGCTGGGAATGCTGTACCGTGGGTTAATGGATTGATTTAAAGATTCCTGAGCAGCAGTTATGCAGCACTCAGTTCAATTATAATTGCTGCGTATGGTTTGTTTGAAATAAGTAAAGTCAGCTAATCTAGTCAGCTTCATGTGACATGAATAATTGTTATTGGCTAGAAACCTAAACACTCCATTAATTCACTTTTTTTTTTGTAAGACCACAAGGGATAACCTTGAAATGTTAAGTAATTAAAATATAGTTATTTTATATAATAGCAGAACTAATCTCTGCCTGTGCTTAGGTATGAATTGGGTGGTTTTGGTTTAGGCCTTTTTTTTATTTTTTTCCCCATTTATTTTAATGAATGAATAATTTAACAAAATAGTGCTGTGGATTCTTCCTTCTTTTATTCCCGGTGCTTTCTTGTCACGTGCATATAGATTTTCAGTTATACTCTAAATATTTGCTACATAAATTTTTTTCAAATCCACTTTTTTTTTTCCTATTTTATTTTTTTAAAATCTTTGTTTATTCATACAAAGGTTTAGATATGTAGTTTAAAAAAAAAACAAAAAACAAACTTTCGATATACTTCAGAGCATATGAAAGAAAAACAGTTCTTAAAGTGAAGTAGCCCATGGAAGAAAAACAGAATTACTGTAAAAGCTATATATCATTACTTTTGTAGTTTAAGAGGAAGCTATAGGTGATAGAAATCTTGAATTCTGTTAAGATAAACTTATGTTTCACTTCGATACAATTTTTTTCCACCATTTTTTTCTTTCCTTTTGCAAGTACTTCCATCAAGACATGCACAAATAGTACTTCTCATTAACCATAAAAACCTTGCTTAGTTTCCTCAGGGCAAATAACATGGCTATCTGAGCTAATATTCTCATCTTTTGATCAAATACATTATTAAACTACACCGTATTAAACTAATCTGAACTATGTATGTATCGGGTTGGGATTGGAAAGGACTGCTGGAGATCACCTGATGGGGACAAGTGTACCTTCCACTAGGTCAGGCTGCCCATGGCCCCATCCAGCCTGTCTTTGAACACTTCCAGGGTTGGGACATCCACAGCTTTTCTAGGCAGCCTGTTTTACCACTCTCTTGGGAAGAATTTCTTAATTACATCTAAATCTAAATCTACCCTGTTTCAGTTAAGAACTGTGATTTCCTCATTGTGTTGCACAGGCCCGGGTAGAATGTCTCTCTGTGTCTTAGCAACTCCCTTTAAGTATTGAAGGGTCAGTGTGGTCTCCTCAAAGACTCCTCCAGTCTGAACAACCCCAGCTCTCAGGTTTTTTTTTATCATAGGAGAGTTGTTTCAACCCTCGACCATTTTTGTAGCCCTTAAAATAATAGAGTTGGACAGAGTTTGGATTGCGTCACTAGGTGTTGTAATGTAAGTTATCTTATTTTGGTGCAGTGCAACAAATAGAAGCGAAACTAGTGACAGAAGAGCTCTGAATCTGTAATATGAAAATGATTTGCTAAAACACAGTTCTCTTAACGTCCCCTTTTTATTCATATTTGTTTATATGCCCTTCGGATAATTTCCCCTTTTCTTGGTACTGATTTTTCAGTCTTTTGTTTTCAGAAATAGCTCAGGGGTTATTTGGGACCAATGAGAAATGTTCATAGAAAAAAATTATTTCCTAAAATGAACAATGTCACAGTTCTACCAAACTACTGTTTCCCTCCTAGTCTTGATTATTGCTCTCTCTTTCTTGCCTAGTTACTGTCATAGAGGTCTGGGCAGCGAAGCTATTGTGCTGTGTCTGCCTTTTGACGTGTTGGGATGCTTTGTAAGTAGTTCTTTATGGACTCTTTTGGGGGGAGTCTCTCATGGAGGTATTCACAACCTTTCTGGATGCCTGCCTGCCCGACCTGTTGTAGGGTACCTCCTTTAGCAGGGAAGTTGGACTTGATCTCTTGAGGTCCCTTCCAACCCCTGCGATTCTGTGATTCTGTAGTTCTGTGGAAATATTAGGAAAAAAAACACAAACAGGCTAAAGGAAGACTCTGTCTTTTGGGACAGAATCCAAATTAAAACTATTCAGATGTAATAGAGTCAGTGTTCCACAAAGTTTGAATAGTGGACTGTATGCACACTTGTAAGTGAGGCAAAGGTTTGCATTTCTTGAGTTTTAAGAAAAGATGAGTCTCTGTGTTTGTATTGCTACTGACTGGCACTGCAGAGGTTACAAAAAAGCCTACCAATTTCTGTTTGCTAACAGTGTCCTTACTGTTCAAAAGATAGTCTTTAGTTACCTTCTTACAAGATGTCTTCGTCATTTTCTACCAAAAATGGGAGGAAAAATGAATTCAAGGCATAAGGTGATTGTTATTAGAGTTGTTGGAGCATTGCTTCTTGTGCAAGGCTTGCATATATAGTGTTCCAAGTCACCTTCTGCTTTTAAAGGCTTCTGTTTTAGGGTTAGCTTTTTATTTTACGTTTGAGTAAAAAACAACTGTATTTCTATTAGTTTTCTACACAGTGGTTCTTTAACCTAGTTTTCTTAGATTTTGATCACTGCTATCACAGAAAAAGAGTATTTGTATGACACCCAGATTTGTGTTAGCCAGTGTTGGTGCTCAAATGGAGCATGTGTTCAAGCAGTGCTTTTGCTTTCCCTACAGAATTCCCAGCTCTGTACTGGGAATTGGATAGGCCCAAGAGGAAGCATTCAGTTCTTTCAGCATTTTGTCTGTTGGAAATATATTTTGCCCTTTGTGTAGAAAAGGGAATGAATTGATGTGCGTTTGTGTATATGAAATGATGTTTTCAGAACTTCAGCAAGCATTTCTCCATGTACAGTGTGCATATTCTGTTTTCACTGTGAGTCACAGGTAAACAAAGTGGGATGGATTTCACATAATATTTGACAGACTAGATTAAACCACAGTGCAGGTGTGAATACTAACCCAAATAGGCAGCTGAACATCACACAGTGGCTCTCTCAATTCCTCCTCCAGAGGGAACAGCAGAAGTTAGAAATTTGAGGGGTTGAGATAAAGCTGGTTTACTAAGTGAAAAGACAAAAACAAAGTGACAGAAAATGTAATTGCTCACTACCAACCTGGAGAAATGGCAGTCGTAGTCAAGTACACTCTACCATTGTGTTGGTGTGTGTAAGCTGTCCTGGCTGTGCCTCTTCAGCCTATTTTAATGGTTAACACCTTGTTCCCCAGGTTACATGAAATCATTTGTCAAAAAGTATGTAAGTTTTAACTGCCTACTACTATGTGTGGGGATTCTGAAATACTGGAAATAGTTCAGAAATATTGGAAATATTTCAGTGGTACCACCACATCTTTTTCTTACTGGTTTCTTCTTCTAGTGCTTCAGAGTTGGTGCTGTTACTCAGGAACATCGTGGCAGTAAAAACATTTAATTTTGAATCCTGTTGTGTATGTACAGCTTGCAACTCTAGTAATACAACACTGTTAAAATGATGGTGTAATTAGTCGCTGTGATAGTTTTATTTAAGGTGATACGTGGTCATCAAACCTCTTTCAGGTTACTTTCAACATCAGAATCTTTCCTTTTGATTCCTACTGAGGCCACTTGTTTACTGGCACATTCTGTTGTGTGAGAGCTGTGTTACTAAGCTACTTTTACCTTAAAGGTAAAAGGAGACCTGAAGAACATCGATTCAAAAATTGATTCCCTTTTCATGTACAAAATAATAACACTAAATAATTATACAAAGACTTCTAATATTTATCTTATACATTCTAAATATTAAAAATATTCCTGAATGCATGCTTTTTGTTTTTTTTGTTTTTTTTTTGGTTTGTTTAGTGTTGCCAATTTTGCGTGTACTTAAATTGTGCTTGCTGGCAGCAGTGCACTTGTCTACTCTGCTAAGGTTTAATATTACCTCCTAGAAAAGAGGAAGCACACAGCAGTTATAATATCAGTCCTTCATTGATTTGCTCTTTTGACATTGCAGCTGTTCGATTTTGTAAACACAGGTTGTCTGTATTTTTGCAGAGGGGACACCTTGCATGCCTGATCTTTTGCAATCTTTTGACTCCCTCTAGTGGGCAAAGAGTACTTCTGAGCTGATTTCTTTATAGGTTCACATTAAATCTTATTCCTAGAGCAGTGGTGTTCTTAAACTTTTAACTTCAGTCAGAAGCGACAGGCTTAGGAGTTACCAGCTCATTGTTTGGCCCTGTGAATATCTGCAAAGTGTTTCCACTGTGACCACTGGCTTAAAGAGATGTGTAAGTGAATGTACTGACTTAATGAACTTGTTCTTTTGCCAGCTTTTTTGAAAGTTTATTTCACTTCTGAGAAGTGAGCATATTCATCTACCTGGTAGGTTGTTTTAATTGTATATCCATCTCAATCCAGAATCTGCTGAGGTGTGCCACCTGCACAGTAGCTTTTTTCACAAAAGAATTTTATTCAGGTGTTAGGGTTCTGTTTGAGTTGGCTTTTGATACCATTTCACAAAGAGAATTTCTCTGGTTAGACAGTGACAGAATGCTGTTGTGCAGTGTGATCTGTCTGTGGTGTAATTACCTAGTTCAGATTGCATGCATAAAAGTAAATGAATAAAGTATTTTTTCAGTGCCTCTTTAAATCACTTTAAATAAAACTGTATTGTTTTTATACATGTTGCATGCCCTAAAGGCAAAGGATCAGGGAGATTCATTATTTTAATACAAAAGCAAAGCAAAAGCCTATCGTGTAAAATAACAGTTTAAAGATACGATTAAACCATCAGAATTAGATTTGTCACCAGCAATTGTAGTAGCAAAGGGTGCTGTAAATGTTCTATGAAGAGAAAACCCTGTTTTGTTGATACAGTGACTGTTCTGTGAATGATTATTTCTTAAACCAACTGATTTAAATTTATTTCACTGGATGGGTGGAGGTACTCTTACATGTTAAATGCCTGCACTTCAATTCAAATTACGTATTCACGCGTGGTTTTTTGCAGCTTCTAGTGAAGTTACAAGGAAGTGAAGAAACTGACATTCTGAAATGCCTGTGCTGCAAAATCATAGTCAGTGTGTAAATGTTTGGGTTGTCTCCTGGAGAAGAAATTTGTACCTACAGTTTTCATGACAGTTGCAGAATGTTATGTAGATAAACTTCTATAGAGTTAGACCTTAGTTTTGTGCAATATAGAGGCATGTTGTATTCATTCTGTTTAATAATGTGAGTTGAATTAACGTATTTAAATTACTACTGTTGTGATATATTAGATTTGGGGTTAGAAAGATTTGAGTGTTTACAGCAGTATTTCTGTAGCCTATCATATTGATTAAGATAAAGACTTTGTATTTGTTTTAGTCTGGTTTACTGTTTTACTTTGATGAATGATTAACTTTCCTTTTGGAAAGGAGATTGAAATGAGACCTCAAATTCTGATTGTTTGGGCCTTGACAGATATTCACATGGATTTTTCAGTGGCCATAGAGGTACTGTGTAGTGTTCATTGCTTGCCCTTTGAGGTCATTTAGACAGGGTATGATGCTGGCCATGTATTTCAGACAGTTCTGTTGGATCTGCTCTGATATCAGTGGACTAAACAAGAGGCTCCTGCAGATAATCAATCCAGATGTGTGAAATTCTCAATAGGGTATGAAGCCTAATGATTCCCCCAGCATTAAGTTTCATCCAAGTAAATAAGAGCAGCTGTAATTTGAAAGATGCTGCACTTTTTTTTGTTTTAATTATTATTTAAGAAGTAAATATAAATATTAACTTGAATCTGGTAAAGCTACCTCTTAGCTTGAGAGTTGCGTAGCTTGCTTTTAAAGTTTAGGTCTTATTTTGTAATGGATGTATTTTCTAAAAGTAAAATAAAGGGTGTGGATATGAGCTGTTACTCAAAGACGAATAGTTTTGGTATGGATTAGCTTTTAAAAGGGGATTGCGGGGTGTGACATGCATTTGTGGTCAGGATACGCAAATGTAAAACCACTGATGTATTTAATGATGTAAAATCTCTTATTTTAGCATCCTTTCATAAGGAAGAATAAATGAATGAAAGTGTTAAAATGGAAGTTTTTCACAGGGGGTAGGACTGATTTTCATGTGATTACAGTGAAATTCTTTTTAAATTAATCAATTTTAAATCTTTTGCCATTTTAGAATGACAGCAAAAAAGATTTTGGGGTGTTCTATCTTTCTTTAACTGTCTGAAGGTACATCAAGCTTTTCAACTTGGAATTTTGGTTCTTGGGAAATAAATTCTCTTGCCAGTTACCTTAAGTTTTCTTTGTTGCATTTCTTTAGTTAGACTCTTAGAGATTAGATTAGTTTTTGTATTGGCAGCTTTTGTTTTGCAGCAGTGAAGCTGACTTAGATAATTTCCGGTTTCTTATTCTGACCCTTGTGATGCAATTTGCTTCTCCCCTCCATCCATGAAACTGTTGCAGCTCGTGGTGTGGGGGAGCTGCTTTTGTGAACTGGATTTAAGAGAAGATCCAATTGTAAAAAATAACCTTTGCAATAGGTGTTTTTAAAGCAGTTCACTAAAATGATTCTTGCTTTCACTGTGTTTGTCTTTCAGTTAAGTCACTGGAAGGAAAGGTAGATTTATAGACATATCAGCTAAATTTAAGAGAAATTAATCAGCAGTTTAATTATATTCTTGATGCTAGTGGTTGTACACATTGATGCATTTATTATATTCTTCCACTTCAGACTCTGCCTAAAACACAGTCGACCTTTACCTGTAAAATAGTCAAAGAGCACTCATTTTAAATTTTATGGGCTCTGAAACCACTGTAACCAGTGTGTATAGGACTGGGATTGCAGCATCTAAATTGAATTGCTAAGAATTCTGTAAAATAACAAGTCGTCTCTAAAAATTAATCCTTTCTTCTTTCAAAACTGTAGGCTTTAGTTGTATCTAAACAAGTTTATTAGGTGAGAATCTGTTAAGTATGGAACTTTTACATTTTAATACCATGTCCCTTTAGAATAACTAGCAGAGCAGCATCAATTGTGATGTTGTTTGTGGAGTGTATTTTTTCAGGCCATTAATTCCTTTTAATGTATGTTACCTTTGGCAGCCTGTTTGAACTGTTTGTACAGTTTGTATATATAATGTATCAGATTAAATTCTTTTGAAGGCACTTGGGTTACAACAGTTACAGTTATGCCAAAGTGGTGTTTAGAGAAAACACAGATATGCATTGAAATAGGCTTTTTACTATACTAGACTTTCAAAACAGAGGTGGGTAATTAGTCTCCACTGCACTGGGGAAGGACAAGCAGTTATAATGTGTTGTTGCTGCTGGTTATATGGCAAGTTTTACTTGGAATACAGACTTTAATTAAAATATCCTGCCTTCATTATGCCAAAGTATGTGCACTTCTGTTTGCAGGCTGCTGATAGCTTTTCAAAAATAAAAGCCTTGCAAAAGTTGTTGGTCTTGTCCTCCAACAGTGTTTTCAACAAACACAGTATTTTTGATACTTTCTCCAAATTTTGAATTATTTTAAGGTACATTATAAAGCCAGTTAGATTTCAGGTAGATGGAATGGGTTGCTCGTCTTCACTTTTAAGAGCAGCAAAAATGAAAATCTACTTTAGGTGCTCATTTAAGGTCAGGAAGTGTTTGAGACATCAGTTATGTATGCCACTCTTACAATTCACTTCCCCCGTTGCTCCCCAAATCATAATGTCCAAACCTCTGTTTAGTTGCTTGTAAAAGCAGGGCTTAATTACACTTGTGAGCAGCATATTTTTGACAATTAATGAGTAAAAACAGTCCTCATTATATTTTATTGTACTTAAAACATTGTTAGTTAAGTGGAATCTGTCCAGTAGGGGTTCTCCATGAACTCTGGTTGATGTGTTTCTCATGATACAACAGTACAGTTTTGTTGTTTCAAGGCATTAGGTTCTGTTTAAAAATAATGAACAGATGAGCTAGTGCTTTTATCTTCCAAATGCAGAGTGAAAAGACAACTTGTACCTTAGTCTCTGCACAAACATTGTAAGTCATGCTGGAGTCTCTCATGTTGGTCAGTCTGTCTTGACCTTGTTTACATTTTGTTTCATGTCACTGTCCTGGTTGATATTAAGCTGAGCTTTGTTAAATTTTGGTAACAGAAATAGTAATGTATTATCCAGTTGTGTTTCTGATTTCTTTTCTTGGGAGAATAGCATTATGTTGGAAATGTTTCTCAGGGCCCGTTTATAAATGGTTGTTTTACTGCAGTGATGATGATATTTAACTCTCCGCTGCTTTGAATGGTATGGACCTGAGTATAAGCAGGATAATGAATACTGAAATTGATGTGATTTCTCATCTTGTGTTTCTTAGTGTGAGAAAGGAGTCACTTCTGGGAGCTGTCATCAACCTGTATCTCTTTGTGAGGCTCTCAAATGTTTGAGCTAGTAAAGTGCTCATAACTAGCTTTTCGTTGTAAGGAGTATCATTGTCTCCATTTATTCCTCATACTAGAATTTACTTGAGTGCTGTAATCAGATGCAAGACTCTCTTCCTTTTCAGGTGAAAAGATGTGCAAATGAAAATACAAGTTCTTTGCTTTTTAATCTGAGCAGCTGTTGACTAATTTGCAGAAAGGAGACAGGCAAAAGATATGAAATGTGTTTATTTGTCCCATATTGATAATCTCTGGTGGCTTCCACGTAACTGCATGCTTGTATTGAAGCATATTCTTTATTGATTCCTTGCTAGTACATTAATAAGCACAGCAAATGTAATATATTTTTATACCAGGTAGGCAGTTCAAAGTAGATACATCTTACATTTTATGGAAGAGTAGAAATGCAATGGCTGTCCACTTCACATTGTAGGCTTACATTCGCTCTAAAGTAAAAGCACTGAGGAATTTCAAATATTTTATATTTTTAGAATGTTGTATAAAATTCAAAATATTTTAATTGTATAAATGTAATACTCTTCAAGTAAAATGCTCAAATTCATATTTGAATGCTGCATGGCTTATTGAGCTATTCAGTAGTTTGAATGGTAAATGTGATTTGGAGCATATATATTTTGATCTTTTGTCCGATGATAATCAGTAAAATTTAATTTTTATGGAGACTGTTGTTTTGTCTAGGAAACTTTTTTTAAAAAAATCTTGAAGCAGAATGTTTGTGAAATAATCATTGATATTAGAAATAAAATACATAAAGACCTATATATTGTATATACTCTAGAAATCAACAGTACTAATATATTTGAGCATTAATTCAAATGGTATTTTGTTGTTTTGGGGATGTGTGTTTTCAAATTACACACTTACAATTTTTTTATAGGCTAGTATTCATGCATCAGAAACTCTTAAAACTGAAAATGATGATTTGAAGAAGAAGCACAATGAGGTTGCTTCGAAAGTGCTCCAGCTTGAGGAAGACATCAAGGCTGTTACTCAAAAAGCCATTGCAAAAGAAACTGAGTTAGACAGGTATGAAGTCTGTTCATTCCTTACCTTCATTCTTTTATGGTTTCATTCCATATACATTCTTTTAAGATCATATACATAGATGATTCTGCATTAATAGTTTTTCTACTATGATTTTTTTCATTTCTTAGTATGAAAGACAAGCTGAAGAAAGTGATGCTTGAGAAAGACCAACTAGAATGTGTGTTAAAGACAGAAAAGGACGAAAAAGAACTTTATAAGGTAATTCTATTCCTTGTACATGTATGGGCTGATATGTTGAAATTAAGTAATTTTTGTAAGTCTGCTATACTACTCTGCTTAATTTGATGTGGCTCTCTGCTTAGCAAAGTAGGTAACTGATCAAACTTTAGAAACATCACTCCTAGCCTTACTTGAGCTGATTGATGATGACTATTAGTTTTCTTACTCCTTTTTGTAAAAGAAAAATCCTGTTTCTGGTCGGTATGTTGAAATAAAGAGATCTTTAGGTTCTGGGGAAGGAGTTGTGTGCATACGTAAGATTATTTACATTCATTCATAGGAAAATATCTTGTATGTGGCAGGCAACATCATGTTTTATACTAGAAGTCATCTTAAAAGTCTCCAAATGTCTTTCAGTGTATGCAGTTTGTCTGTAAATGAGCAGCAGAAATCATTTAGTCTTTGAGTGGACAACACTCGAATACAGCAGTTATCGTTTATAGGCATTATATGATAGACTTGATGTTTTAAAAACAGCTCTAGTGTTGTTCTTGTAGTTTCCTGTCCTGGTAGCTGGATATTGTTGGTGTAGTCCTGTTTGCCTAGGTAACTGGAATTAGATAAAACTGGAAGAATAATTTCTCTTTTGCTTTCTTCAAGTCATTTTGCTTGTGTTTTGCTCTTCTACATTTGTGAAGAGAGAGGTTCAAAAGCTTGGTTTGATATGTATAGAAATCAGGAACTTAGCTTATAGCTGTAGAGTGGATCTGTTGTTAGATGATCAAGCTTGAAAGGGTTTCAGCAAGAAATCTCGTGAGGACAGTAATGCTATCAGATGTTTTATTTTTCTTTTTACCAGTTCTGCTCTGTCTCAGAGATGGGTTAGAATTTAGCAAATGTTTAAAAGGACAAATAGACAGCAGCAGGTTTTTTTTTTTAATGTGGAAGAAGGGTTTGACATTTTTTAGCATCATTACAGATACACTTGAAGAATACAGAAATAGAAAACACCAAACTAGTAAAAGAGATCCAGACGTTTAAGAATTTGGATGCAAACAAAGAAAACATGATATCGTATTATAAGGAGGAGATTGGCAGATTACAGCTATTTATAGCTGAAAAAGAAAATATGAAGAAAGCTTTTTTGCTCACCTCATCAAATAAGGTAAGCATTGGTAATATAATTGGCCTACTCTTAAAACAAATATATCTAAGACAGTATGTTCTTGATGAACGAAGGAAGGTGTTGATATTTTCAGGGAATGGGCTGAGAGTCAAAAGGGTTGTAGTGTTCTTAGCAGAAAGTAAGCAAAGGAGAAAGTAAATTCAGTTTTGTTTTGGTCATTCTGAGCTTGTCAAAGTGCCTCATGTAAAGAAATAGAGGTGTGTTTGAAAAAAGTGATTTGTGAGTTCAGGAAAAGAGGTGCACTTCTCTGAGTTAGGAAGTTGTAAGCATGACAAAGACTGAAGAATAGAGAAAAGATTCCAGCCGTGTTGAGAATACAGAGGATGATGGAGGAGGAAAGAGGAGGCTTCAGAAGGTGTACTGAAGGAATTTTGTCTGGTACTGTTAAGATATGGTGATATAACACTGGAGAAAGGGTAAGAATTACTCAGTTTATGTGGTATGAACTGAGGAGTCAACAGTAGGAGTACCAGTAGGACTTACAAAGAGAAGGTGACTTGCCATGCAGTGTTATAATAACTGTGGTTAGCAAGCAGTTTGGTGTAATAGGGTGTGCTAAAGAACTGATATCCATGCTGTCCATGGTCCAGAGGGGTTACTTAAGAATAGTTTTAGTGTGTTGCTGTGAACAGATTACCTATTAGATGCTGGAGTTTACTAGGTTTGGTCTTGATGCACGTCTTCTGGTTTCATTTTATCCAAAAGGACTCCAGTGTCCCTGCCCTGAGAGTGTTCTGTGATGTGATCTGAAGTGTGGCAGGTAATAGTAGAGCGATTGGGTGCTTTGCATCAGAAATCTGTTCTTGGTCCAAATCAGAGAGTTAAGTTAGAGTTTTTTGGCCAGAATGGAGAAGTCAGTTTATGCAGGTGATACAGATTTTATGTCTGGTGTATTTTTTTGTAAGTCTTCTCTCTGAAAAAGCAATGTAAATTGTGAAAGAGATGTTTCTAACTTGTGTTGCTTTTAAATGTAAATACAAGTAGAAGAGTAATGCTATTGAGAATGGAATTAGTAAAAAGAAAAAGAGATACTTATATTGCTGTAAGTTATAGCTTGAATTCTTTTCTTTTGATTGCTCTACAGTTTTGTTTCTGACCATGTCAACCTACTTCACTATTTTGCTTTAAAATAAAAATGTGTGTCGTGTGCACCAGTACTGGAGCACCCAAATGTCTGTCACTTACTAACACAGAGAAGCATTTATGATATTCATTACTGGTGGGATCATTAATATTTTTGTCTTACGCTATCAAGTTGTAGACATATACTGAAATATGTAACTGATTCATGATGTGCAGTAAAAATACCTAAGGATTCTTCATAGCATCTCCTAGTCCCTTCCTCTTCATAAATGTTTACAGAATCTGTATTCCCCTGGACTTGCTGTGTAATCTTCTGTGTGATTATTAAAAATTAACAGTGGACTAGAGATGCTTGATTTTTGTCTAAACCCATCAATATGAAAATCCTCAGTTCTTCAGGAAGTGCAGATCCTGCAAGTGACTTACAGTATTTACTTTTTCTATTTTTTGTGATCATGGGCTTTTCTGAGGATTGAGAGACCAGTAATGCAGCTTGGTCAGTGGGCCCTTGGGCTGCCTTATGAAGCTGCTGTGGTCCCAAGTCTTAGGTGCTGCATGCTTCTGTTACTTCTTGTTCTCAAGTCCTTCTGGAAAGCTTACTGGGCAAGATCTTGGGCGATGGAATTGCATGAAGGACTTCTCAAAATTGTTTTATGTTGTCTCATATAAACTGCTTGTGGACATTGTAAGGCCTCTAATGCTCTGATTCTACTGTAGTATGTAGTGTCTTACTGTGGGATCAACTTAATTTTTTGAAACTGGATTGCCATTCATGCCTGTTAAGAGTTCTGTGTGTGGGGAAAAGAAATGGTTATTGAATATGCTTAAACTAAAGCTAAAAATACAACAAAAATCCAGTATAAGTAAAATGATAATGCCCAAATGTGTGGTTTGAGATGGTGATTGTTTGAAGACCTTTATATTATAATGAGGTGTATTTGCATGCTCTTCTTGGCAAAGAAGGCAAATGAAGCATAATTTCTATTTATTTATTCTTTTGCTAGAGCAGCCAAGTAGACTGGATTTTTCTTTTGAGTGTTGCAAATCCTTTCCCAGCTTTTATTTAAACGTTGAAATTAAAGCGATTGATTCTTTTCTTCTCTTTTCCAGGAGGATGCAGCTGTTTTAAAAGAGCAGCTTCGGAAAGCTGAAGATCAGATTCAGGCTAGCAAACAAGAAGCTGTCCTAGTGTCCAGGGAGCTGAGCGATGCGGTAAATGTGCGAGATAAGACAATAGCAGATCTTCACAGTGCACGTCTGGAAAATGAGAAATTGAAAAAGCAGCTTGCTGATGCTTTAGCTGAACTTAAAAAAATTGCAGCTTTGAAAAATGAACAGGTATGTTGTTAGTGCTCAAGTTTTTGTGCATTCACAAAATCTGTCAGAGAAAAATTTGTTAATATTGGGGGGTAAAAATGCTTTCTTAGATACTTACTACAAAATAGGAACTTATTCAGTACTTACGTAGACTGTTTACTTTCTTTAATAAGAAAATAAAGGTTTTTGAAATAATACTGTTTGAAGAGAAGGGAGAACAGTTTCTCTTTTTTGGAATTTTTTATTAAAGGAAGCTTCAAACGCAACGGAGCAGGAACTGCGCAGAGAAGTTGAAGATCTGAAGCTCCGTTTACAAATGGCTGCTGACCATTACAAGGAAAAATTCAAAGAATGTCAAAAACTTCAAAAACAAGTAAACAAGTTTACAGAACAGGCAGTAAGTGAATGGAGAAATTGCACTTTTCCTAACTTTCAAGCAACTGTTTAATTTCCTCTTACAAAAGAACAACAGTGTTTTTAAAAATAATCAGAATGTGTGCCAAACAATTGGGTTTTAGTTTACTGTGTTCTTCCATAAAGTACAGTTGAAAGGTATGTACATAAGGTTTGTAGCACCTGATGTATGTGGAAAGTGTAACTTTGTTCAGGGAAGAGATTTGAAAGTGAAGCAGGAAAATGCATAAATAATAACCACCACCTCAAAAAACAAATGGCGATCAAATAGAAAGCCTAGTCCAAATGTCATGGAGAATGGAGGACTTAAAGGGAGGTTGGGTTCTGATTGGGGAGGATGTTTCTACATTTCAAGGCGTATTCCATTTCTGTTTTATGTTTGTCATTCTTGAAGCTTGGTTGCATAAATAAGTGAGGATTTTGCAATGATGTCACTCTTATGCCACGTGTAAATGAATTTGTTGCTGAATTTTGAGCAGATGTGAGAGCAGAACTAGTGATGGGAGTAGCAGACAGACTTAAGTGTGAAAAACAGCAGTGGTAGGATCAGGGACATGGTTTAGTGAGAACTATTGGTGATAGGTGGATGGTTGGACTGAATGATCTTGTAGGCCTTTTCCAACCTTGGTGATTCTGTGAATAAATGCGATTTAGTGAAAAAGACCAAAGTATTTGGACTGCCTGCAGAACAAATGGAGAAACTGCCTGGCTTTGATCAACAAATTAATTTCAAAATTTGTTTCTCATCCAGAAGGTCAATGGTGAATGAAGTGTCACATCAAAATGCTTGTGGACTTTCTTTAAAAAATATTCCAGATCTTGACTATGTTGTAGATCTGATACTAACCTCAAATTTCACTTGTTTAACTTACAGCACCAGAAGTACAGTACTCAATACTGACTTCATATTCTAATGGAGTGTTAGATTTAAACTGATGGAACTTTTTCCATAGAGAAGAAGTTGTTCTAATAATTTGCTTAAAAGTTTGTTTTTCTAGGGAAAAGGAACTTTGTGAAATAAGACTATAAAAAATGACTATTTTCAATGTTAGTAGAATAGCATTTGTTTGTATATTTATTATTCTCTCCTGGTTTCCATTCTTCCTCATCTGATTTTGGAGGAGGCTGTAGTGGAAGAAATGTTACCTTGTGCTTTGGATTTCATTTAATAAAATACCAAAACAAAATTTCTTTTCACAAAGAAAATTGCAGGGAATCAGCAGAAACTGACAGATGCATCTAACATTGAGACAGCTATTGCCATCGTTACAGACAAAAGGTTGCCTGCATCTCCAGGTATCAACAGCTTACATTTAATCTGTTTGTATCTGCCTGAAAGTGTTGTCTTTGTGAAGTAGACCATAAACATATTTCTAGTATAAACTAGGTAGAGTTGTTCTGTTGTAGTTAAAGGAAGGAAAGCTGGTTAGAAATGTGAAAACTCATCTCTAAAGCTGTTTTTTTTCCAAGGAGTAGGATTCATAGATAATTTCATTGCATTTTTTTGAGGCAGTTAATGTTAAGTGGGACTGAAATCTGATTGTTTTGCTTGGTAGTTAACACAGAACCATTTTTGCCAACAGTTTATTTGAGAAATAAAAAAACTCATCCCACTCGAATTCTCAAATTGTGTACAGTAACATGCAAATTTTGCTGTTGTGCTACAGCAGCTGTGCAGTGGAATATTCTACTGTCAAATCAAATCTGTGGTAAAATTCTGGTTATTTGGTGGCAATGTGAAGTCTGTAGAATGCTCTCATTATTTATAGGCTGTAGTAGTTTTATTAGAAAATGTTTAAGTTATAATTTTTATGATCTAGTAAGTTCTTAGAAAACCGATCTTACAAAGTAGACATAATAGCTTATAACTGAGCCTAGTTTATTATTCAGCTCAAATTGATAAATGCTGACTAATTCTCTGCTTGATGCCTTAAAATTGACACACCTTTCTCTCTATGTAGACCATAGGTTGTAATTTCTGGCCAGTTTCATCCCATTTTCATGAAATACAGGTGTTTCCTAGGACAACTAAAATTCCAGTAAGATCAGTTACGATGAAGTAGATTGCTGGGCAGAGTAATAAAATAGCTAGCAAAATATTGGAAAGAAAGTAGTCTAATGTTTACTTTCTTGAGAGCTCATGGGAGAGCTGCCTGTCTGTTTTTATATTGATCTGTGTAGTAGGTATGTGTTTATTTATGCTCATCTTCAGTAGGAGAGGGAGAGCTGAACACATGCTGATGTGACTGTTGACGTTTCGGTATCGTGTGGCTAGTGATACATTTGTCTCTTTGGATGACATGAAGCACTCTGTTCTTGACGCACTGTCAGGTTTGACCTGTCATCTCTTTGATACAGACTTCATTTATAGAACAAAAAATCAATGTTCATGTATTTTTCTTCAATGTTCACAGTTAGCCCCATTTCATCTGATGTAGTTTCGGAATTCATGGTTAAGGAGCAAGTACGTGAAATGAATAAAGAAATTGCTGAGAAAACAGAGAAGTATAAGAAATGCAAGCAAATGTTGGCAGTAAGTAAATTACTGATTTGGAAAGCTGAACAGAAAGCTCTAGGTGCTAAATCTTAAAACCACAAAGCCTACCCAGATGAGTTTCCTTGCGGCTTGTTTGTGTGATACTCCGTGCTTAAGATAGAAGTGTTAATATGATAAAACACATTTTTATTGAGTCAGCTCTGAATTACCTATTCATTTGCTTCTCGTTTGGAGATTAAAAAAATAACACTGCTAAGTCAGAACCGTAATATTTAAGGTTATAATTAAAAACTTGGAATTTCAGTGTACCAATAGGCTTTATTTTCAGATGATCATAACATATTCACAAACTGTTGAGAACTCAGTTTATAATCCTATTTCTTATTGCAAAATGACTCTACATCCAGGAGAGGATATCAAAATAACTGCCATGTAATTGTGCTCACTGTCCATCAATAGAGAGCCTTCATTAGCATCCACTGACTGTTGCTTCTGTAGTAGGATCTGAGAAAAACTTTGCCTTTGACTTTCTGGATGAAACGTATTTAGGTTGATTGCAAAAGTTGCAAGGGGAAAGATTTCATATTTAAATGAAAGGGTAATGATGTGGTGTGGTATAGGGATTTTGTTTATACAGAGAAACTGGGAAGCTAAGGAGAAGTAGCAGTATATTGAAAACTCAAGGAAAAATGTGTACTGGATGCCATTTTCTTGATATCCAGTGCTCAAAGCCACTGTAGTGAGTCAGGCTTGATTCCCTGAAGGCATTTGTAAGTAGTCCAGTTCTAAAAGCATAGAGTTGCACAGTGCCATTGCTTAAAAGAAATAAAAATGGTAACAGTTACAACTGTTTCATTGCATGTTATGAACTGCTTCAGGGTGAGAAGATGAAATGCAGTGTTTATGCTGATGAACTAGCTAAACTGGAACTGAAGTGGAAAGAACAAGTGAAAATCAATGAGAGTATAAAATTACAGCTTGCAACAATGGAGGATCAGTATAAAGTAAGTTACTGATTTGTTTTGTGTTTTTTTTTTTTGTTATGACAATGAAATGGCATCCTGTTCTTAACTTACATGCTCATTTCTAATAGTTCAAGGAATAAACAGTTTCAATGGGAATCAATGTGACATATTTTTTTGCTGTAAAAAGAGAATCTGCTTTGGTTGGTAGGAACAGCACATTCTTTTAGTGTTTCCTTTGAAGTAAGGCAAACTGTCTAAGTAATACTCTTAGCAAATAGCTATCAGTCTTTTATAGTTTCTTTTAAATCCACAACATTAAATAACTTTAATATTGCAGGCAAAAAGTAGTGGATTTCTGACTTCCTGTTCCTTACAGTAATATTAACAGGAATACTCGTTGGCATGTTTGTCTAAAATCTTCATTCTGAATGCTGCATAACAGTTGTACTAATATGTAATGAATTTCACTTTGAATTAATAAGAGAGATTGAAGGTGAATGATGTATTACTTTAAAAATCATCTTGAGAGAATTACTTAGAGGATTTCAACTGTAATTGTAGTATAGTGATGTAACTTAGACGTACCAGAAAGTCAAGTATAATGAGCAGCTTTATCTTACTCAGAGCCTTAATCTTTGAGGTTGTGCTGTTAGTGCATATGCTCCAGTGGCTTCCTGGGTAAACAAGGGGGAGATAAAAGCATCCCATTTCCCCCAGACCAGCTTTCATACTTGTACTCAATATTATGGTGATTGTTAGTTCAGTTGATAGGGTAGGAAAGCTCTGTATTGCCCAATGAAAGAGGCTTAAATTGAACTGTGGTTGTATTATTTCTAGTAGGAGCCCCATCTCATTAGGGCTTGCAACACCTATTCATTATGAAATACTAATTTAATCTACAGCTCATTTCAGCATTATGTATAGGCTGTGCTATCCCTGTGTGATTTTAAACATTCTTTTAAATCTCTAGTTTGCTATATAAAATGCATTACTCTTCCCAAGGTATTGAATTTTGTTAATGAACAGCGATCACTTGCCAGACAACTTAATGAAAAATTAGTTTACTTATTTATTTTGTACTTAACAGCAGGAGTAATAAATAATTGGTTCCAAAGTTGAAAACTTCTAGACTGCAGTTAAAAAACGTTATCATTCGAGCAGGTGTAAGGATGGAAGAAAAAGTTAGCTTTTCATTGCAGACAGTAGATTTCTCTCTTTTGAACTCAACTAAGGAAAAGAATTTCAGAATTGGGAAAAAAAAAAGATACTTAACTGTATGATGCATTGAGCTTATATGTCAGATAAACTAGTGGAGAGATGGTCTCCGAAGTAACCCAATCCAAATAGAAAGACACTCTGTAGAGAAAAGTTATTTAAATAATAATTTGAAAGTCTGCAGAAATTGAGTAGTATGACTGTTGCATTTCTCTCCTCCCGGATCACCCAACAGACATGTGGTAGGTGTTTGTGAAACAAATCTAGTGTCTTTGAGGTGCTGGGAGGTTTTGGTTCTCTTGTTTTTTCTTGTGGGACGTGTGGGATGGAGAGAAGTGAGTGACTGAAATAACTTTCATGTGGATTCGTTAGGAACAGTGTGATGAGGTTTGCAAATGTGCAGCTGTTTCTGGGCAGTGGTGTTCCTCTTTGCCATAAAAGTGTCACTGGTGTATTTCTCCTGTTTGGATACCTGGTATTTCATCTTTCTGCAGCTGTTCTCAGAAAACTGATAGGAGATGGCTGCCAACATCCTGCTGTTATCCAGCAAATAAACTTACAGAGAATGTTTGGTTTTGATTATTTGTAGTAGTACTATATGTTTCATGAGGATAGTGTAGGCAAGCTCTTTTCCATCTGAAAGATGAAGTTGTTGCATGCTGTTATCACAATATAGCATGCAGGATTAACCTGTGTCTGTATGTTCACTAATATAAGAACTGTAAATCAAAACTGATTTTCATACAGGTTCAACTGGCAGAAAAAGAGAGACGAATAAAGGAACTGGCATCACAGCTGGAACTCCTTACCACTGAGAAGGTATTGTCAGTACTACTGTAAAATCTTGTAAACTGGAAGCCACGGGGCTCTTTGATTTGAGGAACTGTAATTCACTGTTAATTGAGAATTTGCTTACTGTCTAAAGATTTTTTTTCCATATTTGAATATCTTCAGAATTGGTATTTTAAACTGCGAGCTCTGGTAATAATACTAAAAGGGAAGAAAGCAAGCTGATTCTTTTCCTCTAAGGGAAGGATCAGTCAACAAAAGTTGGAGGAATTTCATTTCCTTGTTAGAGCAACTCTGATATCAGGAGTTTCTGTCTGACAGGCAGCACAATTAGTAAATCTTATTCTCTTTGGAATTTTGGCGTAAGATGTGAATAGTACATGCCTATCTTGACAGTTTATTTTTTCCACCAGTGGTTAGGGTTATTTTTGCTTTTATCCAGTTATGTCTTATAGCTAGAGATGTACACATTTCAGCAGTAAAATTGCTGCATTTTTCATGACGTGTGCATACAACCAAATCCGTTTGACATCTGCAGTTCTCTTGTTGACCACTTGTAAGAGCAACTTGACATATGTGACAGCAGGGACTTTGGTAAAATACAACTGAAAACATATCTTTATAAGAAAAGAATCATACATGAGCAGTACTGTGTTTTTTAAACATATGATAGAAAGCAAATGGCTGCATTCAAGAGTTCACTGTCTCCTCAAATTCATTATCTTTACTGTTAAGCCAGGAACATTAATGATGTGCCAATGCTAGAAGTACCTTGCAGGTGTCACATGGCAGACAAGCAGAACTGTGTTTTACTGAGAAGTAAATGATGTCTTCGTTACATTCCGATATCACCGTGTGATACTGTGGAAAAATTAGACTTGTTCAGATTACTTGGTTCATTGTTTTTCACAGGATGTGGTTTGAAGTGTGGACAGACGCATGTTAAAAGTGGGATTTTGCATTCTGATACGTTGTAATTAATTTCAGATTAAGATACTTTCTGAAATCCTAGAATCTCAAGTAGTTGGTGTTTAAACTTTCTTTTTAAACAATGATGTAATTTTTTAGTACTTTTTTTCATATCTTCCTAATTTAAAAGAAAGTAAATTCTGAGTTTCAATTAATCTGTTTTAGCTGGAGAAGGTCATTTTAAACGCCACGTATAAGGAGCACAACTGTAATAATAATGTATGGAGCTTGTAAAGCTTGGAACTTTGTCTACCAAATTTATAGATATTTACATTACGATGAAGAATCAAAGTGCCTTGCTAGACTGGAACCACATTTTAAAAGGTTAAGCACAGAACAGTAAACAGCTTTTCAATTTGTGCTCCATTATCAGTGTTTGTTTATAAATGTCACCAAACATAGCATGGTAAAAATGTTCATTTGCCGTCTCTTCAAACCTGTAAAATGACTTGCTTTCTGTTTTATTTACATACTTGCAGACTTTGATTTTGAATTGGTCTCTATCTTAGTTGTCCAACTTCTGGCTAAGACTCTTTTACAGCACCTTTTTACAGTCACTTTGATCTGCATTCTGTTTTAATCTTACGTGATGCTAAAATTAAAGCATTAATTCCATTCCTTCTCATTCTAAACTGCTTCCATATTGTAGAAGAAATTGATTTAAAAAAGGGAAGTCTTAATTTCACTGGTAATTGGTCCTGCTTTGTATTGAGTAAAGATTAATTATTTAAAATTTTAATGAGCATGTAAAATCTAAGATGTAATCCTAACCATTTAACCTTGACCATTTCAATCATATACGCAACGTAGTCAGTAAATCTGATATAACATTAGCACATGAACATTAGTTCTGTATCATATCTACAAGAGGAGATTTTCTGTGCAACATCCTCCAAGTAAAATGTGCAGTTCTGCATTTCAGTGTTTTCTAAAGTAATATAAAAGTAATAAAAAGTATTGTGTTTACAGAAAGCTCTCTATCAAAAGGTAACATTCTGGAAGCTGCCTCGCTGTTTGTACATAGCATTTTTTCTCCTTTTTTTCCCTCCTTCCTGTTTGAAGAAGTCTTTGTTGTTGCTGTTTGGGGTCCAAGCTTTGTGTCTGAAATCTGATAGAACTTGTTTATACAACAGTGGATGCGTAACTGACATCTTTTTTTCACTGGAGGATTTCTAGTTGCAGAGTAATTACTGAAACATGATGTTGCATATTTTATCCTCTGGTGTTTGGACTGATGCTTACCTGTTGTAAAGAGAAATTTGTTGGGTTTTTCCTTTTAATAACTGAGACTTCTTTTTTTACTTGTCATGTGGTCAAAGAAGTATCTGAAGTCGTGGGTTTAATTTCAGTTTGAAGTCTTTTGAGAAAGAGATGTGCTCCTGTGTGAGAGGTTTTTGTTAACTTTATATTGGCAAATACAGAAGGAGAACCTAAATAAATGCTGTAACAGAAATGGAAAAAAAAAAATAATAGCTGGGAAACATCTGTTTGAAAAAATGTTTGTTTTTCTTACATCTCAGAATGTTTGCTTGGTTCTGATTTGTAAATGGGGGTTTTTCCTTTTGGTTCTTCTTGTCCTGCTTGCTCTCTTTGCCAAACCCATTCCATTAAATGGAAGGAAGATTTTCTTTGGAAGAATTATAGCCAATGGATTGGCCACACTTAACTTTAACTGCTGCCTTTTTAGGTATATATTGACTTACAGTTTTAGTGGTATATAATTTAGATAAATCCTTTAATGGTTTATAATAACTGCTATCTGTGTGGCTTCTGTGCAACAATTCATGTAAATGCAAGCAAGGGTAACTGTTCTGTTGTACAAAAAAATGGTACTGGTTCGAGGTTCTCCATGCTGGTTCCTATCCAGTGGAAGATACTGAGCAAAAACTTGTTCTAACACTCTTTCATTTCCTACTGAAAGGGGCAGCCTTGAGTTGTGCTAATAGTAAGTTACACTTCTCGTAGGTGAGTGTTCTGCTCTTAGGTATCAGAGAGGATCCAGTGCTATGCATTCCATAGTTCTTAATATCTACTGTTTAAGAGTTTGTAGGGAATTACGTCCAGTAAATCCGTATCTTCTTCACTTATTAAAATGGTCCATTCTTAACTTTCCCATTTGCACATAGTTGTCACTGTTACTGTTAAATAGTAAAGGATGAGTTGAAATTTTTTCTTTGTTCTGAGAAGGACGCAGATTCTTCTTGACATATGTGGCAGTTCTGTTTATACAATTTGCATTAACAGACAATTTTGCTCAAATGTTGTTTGACATTAGGTCAAGATGAAATGAGGGTCTGAAGATGACCGGATGTGTGTTTTTTTTATTTTAAATTTGAACAAAAAACCCTCAACTCTTGCCTAAATCTCCATGGAGTAATTATGCTTTAAACTTCGGGTTATTTAGGAACTTGCCAAGGCAGCAGGAAATCAAGCTGGGAGGATGATGGAAGGACAGATTTCACAGCAGTCCTTACATTTTCGCAACCCATACTCGGAGGAGAATGGACCAGTTCCTGCAGTGCCAAGTAGACTACCAGTACTGCAGTATGGAAACCCTTATGCAGTTCAGGAAAGAAGAGGTAAGGAAGTGAATACAGCTTAATACAGGAAGTTAAATACAGCTTAAAAACAGTCTCAATACTGATGTACAGTGCCTTTATTCGTTGACTTTGTTGATGAGAATCGTTAAATGCCTTTGTTTTATTGAAGCGAGTAAGTTAATCAAAATTTTACTGATGTCTTTTGTAAAAGTGGATTTCTCTTCTATTTTTCATACATTCTCTAAAACAAAAATATTTGAAAGCCTTGATTTAGGGTGTAAGGTGGCACATCTGTAAAAAGATGAAAAAGAATCAACTAATTAATTTTTCTTCAGATGGAGCAGATGGTGCCTTTAATCCTGATGAGATCCAAAGACCACCTGCTAGAGCTTCCTTTTGGGAGCTAGAAGATGATGTAGTGTGTAGTCAGCCTTCACGCAATCTCAGTCGGCCTGATGGTTTAGAAGATCCTGAGGATAGCAATGTAAGTTATCTTTGTTATTATCTTCAGTTTTCTTTCTTTATTGTTTTTAAGTTTTCTTGCTGTGTTTGCTTCCGAGCATTCAAGCCACACATAGGTTTTCAGTACTGGGTAAGCCCTATCCTATTGTTTGGTAAATATGGGATTGATTTGTTTTTATTTGCTTGGGAGTTAGTTGGATCCTATGGATCAAAACAAATAAAAACCTAAAGTATTCTGATACCTGCAGTTTCAGTTAAATCCTGACAGAAAATGTCTGTAGTATCAGATATTTCATCCCTACGTGTAAGCCTCGTTCTGTCTTTTATTAATATACATGTATTTCATTTTGATTTTTTTTATCTGTTAAACATACATTTGGAAGAGCTAATTGATGTCTAAGGCTGGTTTAACAGAGGTGACAGATTCTTAGTGATTTCTTTTTTGTGGCTTCCTATGTTTGAAGTGGAAACGGGTTAGCTTGGCTTTCTTAAACAGTTAACTTTCACACTGTGCTGCTATAAAACATAGTTCTAGTAAATTGACTTCTGTAATAAACAGGACCAAATGTCTTCATTTGAGCAGGAGCAGACTTATTACTCTTTTGAATTTTAAGTATTCCTACACCTTCAAAAATATTAAACAAGAAATACTCTTCTGCAAAGTATTTTGCTCTTTGCAAGTACAGTGGTATCATGACCTGTTTCTCATTTAGTCTAGTTTACCACATTTAATTGCTATTAACCTTTGCAGAAACTGATCAGTGTTCAGACAGGCATGATTTTAGCCCTGGTGCTCAGCACCTATAATGGAGAAAAATGTATTTCTCCCTCCTACCTTTTGCCCCCAGTGTCCATTACTGTGAATAATTAGAAAAGCTGTCAGAACTCCTGCAGCCTGTTTAAGATCTCGAATGTGAGCTTAATACTGTTGCCCACCTTTTCTTCACATTTTGCATATTTAATCTGATCATTCTTGACGTAGATACTACACATGACAAGCTCTTCTCTTCTTTAGTCATCTGCTTCAGTTTAATTAGCAGAGTGTTCTTTCTGATCTATGTGCTTTGCCCTCTTGCAAACCCAAGAGAAACAGTGCTGGAGTCTTGTGCTCATTTGCTGACACAGCTTAGATTTTTGTAATGAGATGGAATATAGCAGGCTTAAATAAAGTTCAACTTGCAAAAAGGTGTCTTTAAATCAGGTAATTTACATCTTTCTCATTTGAAAGTCAAAAATAATCAGTAACTTGCTGCCACCTCCCCCTCCCCAGAATAGGCTGTAGGTGTAGAGTGTACAATTTGACATGGAAATAAGCAGTTTCAAAAACCTTTATAGAGTTTTAATGCAAAACTTAGAGATAAATAACCAGGGAAAGCTTCCAATTGTGTAGGTTTCATTATGAAAGGGAACCTTGTTGCTTCTGCGGAAGAAACATCAAATAAAAAATGATAAACGTGAAGTTTAGAGATTGTTTTACTTGTTTTCAGAATAAGTTGTACAAAATGTAGTTCTGTGCATAAACAAATAAGGTACAGAGCCTTTTGCTGCAAGATGGTTCCCTAAGAGAAACACTGATAGCCTTGCTTCTGTGTTGGAAGAGTTGCCATCATATAAACATGTGGTCTTCCCCTGCATGCTCCTAAGGTTAAGAAATCTGAAGGTATTGTACTCACTTTCACCACTTCCTGGTTGTTTTTATAGTATCTGACGTGTAGTGATGGAAATGTCTAAAATATTTATCTATGATGAGAGATCTTCTAGACCCTGGGCCAAAACTGTGGTACACAGGAGAATGAAGTAGAGGCTGCCTGCACACGCTGTCAATGGATTTATCAAATGTGACTAAAACTTTTTTTTTCTGCTTGTAAAGCAAGGCAGGAAGTGTGTGCTTGTGTAAGAAAAGCTTTGCCACTCATTTATCCAGAATGGAGAATAGAAATGGGAGCTCATTTTCTTTCAGGTAGCCCATCTAGCCTAAGGAATAGCTCAGCAAACTGTGAGACTGTGCACTTGGGTAGCTTTGTAAACGTGAATCTGGGTGGCAGAGGAGAAATGCCGTGTGTTTCTTCACACGGTGCCTTCTGACAAGGGATTAGAGACACACATCACATCTCTGCAACTGTGCTGCCTCGGGCCAATTCAATGGTGATTTCTGAGAAGGATAAGCTGGCCTGTGTGGGTCATCCCAGAGAAGCACGCATGCTGATTTCGGGTAGAGTAGTTGACTTGCCCCAAGAACCTGCCATCACCGTACTTCCATTTCCCACTGTAGTTGAACAAAATAGAACTGCTTGGAGAGATCCAAAAAGAAAAAAAGATATGTACTTTTATAAAACTCACTGTTTATTATGAAATGTAGATCTGATTACAACCCAGAATAACTACCCCAAGACTTAAAGAAGGCTGTTACTCACAGCAAATGTGTAGGGTGTGAAGTCTACCTTTGGCAGCCATGTCAAGCTGTTTGTTGAGATGAGTCCACAGTGGCCTTTCTTTTAGTCCTGAAACCCTACTACGCTTTCATCAGCCAGATCATAGCTGCTGTTTACTGTCCTTATCTGATAACAGACATGAGAAGAGTAGTTTGTGTCTGTCCAGATGTCCACATAACCTCCTGGGGGAGACCTGGCTGCTTGCAGAGATGTAGAGAGTTTGAATGGTGCTCATGCAGAACTGAGTCACTGGAAGAAAACTGTGCATCTCGTTCTTCAGTTCCCCTCCTGTGTCCACCAGTGGTGTGGTTGTTGTTTGATTGCTTTAAGCCTGAGATGGGCATTGCTTTGCTTTCTGTCCTGTGCTAATGTTCCCTGGGTCTGTGAGTTCTGTGCTGCACCACATGGCTGACTGCTGACTTCTGCTGGGCAGTCTTTGTGCTGGTTACATGGGCTTTTGGTTGCAGTCATTAAAGCAGTAGGTGTTACATGAGACAAAAATGGTTAGTGTTGATAAAGCTAGTTAAGTTGTGCTTGTATGACTGTTAATGCCTACTTGCCCTTCTTCCTCTTTCAGTGGCAAACAAACTCCCTTGTTACTGTGCTTTATTGTGTGTAATTGTGTGGGTAGGTGTTGCGTGGTAATGCTGTATTTATCTTCATGATTCATACAGTCTGTTGAACTCACTGTGGCAGCTTTAAGAGTAAAAGTTATGATCCAGTGATAATAGTGAAGTCATGTTGTTAACAATTCATTAACCTTCGTGTCCAAATTTCTGGATATGGAAGGCCCAGTAATTTTTAAGCTGCATAACCACAGGGGCAGCATCGTGTCAGCCTCTTGAATGAGGGCTGAGGCCACGAATCAGCCGTGCCACATCACTGCCAACTCTGCACAGGTCTGGGGCTCCCTCTGTCTCAGTCACCTCTGGGGTGAAGCAGGCTGCTGCTGGGCCCACGCCTAGGGCAGAGCTGTGCCTCTTGGAGCAAGAAGGATGGGCTTCTGCACAAGTAACTGGGGTGACTTGACTGAGGGCTTTGGGGAGCAAGCTGATGCCTGTGCTTAAAATATAGCGCTGACGTAGCTGTGAAGGCCTGGGCTCCCAGCCTGCGTGGGTAGCTCTCCTGTAAAGCAACTTCAGCTAGCTTCTCCACCTAAACTTTGGGGCTTTCAAGGAATGGTTTGTTGCTGTGGGAGACTGCAGGGTTTTGAAATGTTACATGTGCTTTTCAACCTGGCGTAATATATATGAGTAAGGACAGCATCGCTACTATACTTACATAGCATAGCAGAGGAGACAGACGTAGTGGAACACAGGAGACAGACTCTGTCCCTTAGCAGATGCCACGCCTGCCATGTTCAGTGCTGTCACTCTGCATGGTGTGCAGGTCAGGAGCTATGGTAAGGAACACACGGGATGATTTTATCAGTAATTGCTGGGCCTTGGGACGCACCCAACAAAGTTACTCTGACACGAGAAAAGCCTTTCTTAAATAATCACTAATTCCTTCCTGTTGTTGGAGTTGGTGCCTGCAAGGCAGCAATGCAGCCCAGTGTGTGTGCCCACGTAGAAGGAAGCATCACACTCAGCTAGCTGCCTCAGAACCAGTTTTTCAAACAGGAATGTTATTTAGGTACGTGATATGGTATCACTCTTGACAGAAGCTGTAAGATAGGACAAAAGATGTAAACAGTTTTATGGTAGAAGTGACTAGCAGTAACCCATCCCGTTTGTCTGTAAGTAAGAAAACCAGCAGAAATGTCAACATGTGGAGGTTTTTCTGCATGATTTCCTCTAAAACTCAAGCCCTAAAGCCCAACTGAACAAAACACTACAACTGTTAGAACTTTATGTAAAGCGGATGGGCAGTGCTGATGTGTTTTAGAACATTTTTTAATGGCAGATCTCCATATAATTTGGTTTGTGTTTCATTAATTCTGATTGAGGTCTTAGGTTTCCCATGGATTATTGTAGTAGGGCAGAAATATGCATGCGGGGAAACTGGTTCTGAAGCAGTCTGCTCTTGCTGACACAGCTAACGTACATGGGTGGAGTGGCAATCACAGAGTCATAGAATATCCTGAGTTGGAAGGGGCCCACAAGAATTACTGAATCCAACTCATGGCTGTACACAGGACCACCCAAAAGTCAGACTGTATGACTGAGTACTTGAGTACTTCTTGAACTCTGGCAAGCTCAGGGCTGTGCCTGCTGCCCTGGGCAGCCTGTTGCTGTGCCCAGCCACCCTTCGGTGAAGAGCCTTTTCCTGATGCCCAGCCTGCCCCTCCCCACATGCAGCTCTGTGATGACCCACACTGTTGTCACTGTGCTGCTCTCTGTCCTAAGCAGAGCATACTTCAGGGGCTGGAGGCTGAAGAGCCCTCACACCACAGCAGGACTGTCTGCCTCACCATGTGTAACCAAGAGCTGATAGGTGCTGACAGACTCTGCCTTGTGCTCAGGGAGTAACTGGGTTGACCAGCAGTCAGTGATCGTAAAGTCTTTTCTAGAGGACTTAAATGTTAAATGGACCTGCGTGTGTAGTGAAACTTGAATCTTTCAAAAAAGATGGAGGTTAATTTTCTCAGAGTTGGCATACAGGCTGCTGTTCAGCATTTGTCATGGTTTTGGCACAGTGTTCACTGTAGTGTTGGAATACAGGAGTGCTTTAGTTTTCCTCCTGTAACACATAACATCCTACCTCTTCCGTGACAAAAGGAACAAATAATATCTTAAAACCCATATGTCTTTTTTTTACTGCAGGTGCAAAGCAAGCGAGTTAGACAGAAAGATCTGTCTGTTGCTAGCATCTGTCACAGCAAGCCCCACTAGCTGCCTAATGGAAATGTTAAATGGCTGAAGCTGAACAGCTGTTGTCAGGAGAAAAATACTGAGGGAACCTTCCCATCCTGCCCTACTTCCAGTAACTTCTCCTAAGAAGATCCCTGCTCCTTCTGGTGTAGGGAACCTGCCTTGGCATGGGGGTTGGACTCCATGATTTCTTGAGGTCCCTTCCAACCCCTGTGATTCTATGACAAAGGATGTTGGGCTGGAAGGAAGTGAAATATGTTTGAGTATACCTCTGTTATCTGCATAGAACATACTGCATGTTATGTATAGCCCCCTTTCTGAATACCAATTAAATTAAGTTTAATTCTTGTGTGTAGAGCATCTGCAATGAACATGAACAAAGCAGTGACTGAGAACTTGGGGTTCCAAAGCTCTTGCCATATTCACCTGTTGTCCCACCTCAGAACGGGTGGGTACTGAGTTACAGAACGGGTGCTGAGTTACCTCGCTGCAGAACAGAGCCACAGTGCTCTGTAAGAGCATTGGTGGCCTCTGCCCTCGCTGAAGTTTCAAATGGGTGGGTTTGAAGAGCTTGGCTTGGAGTCCTGCTGTGTGGGTTGGTAGTGTGATGCCCTCTGTTGGTGTGAGCACGGCTTCTCTGTGCCACCCCAGCCCCAGGACAGAGCAGAGCAGGGGCTGCATCCATCAGTGGCAGCTTTCCGAGTAGCACAGCTTGCTGCTGTGCATACGTGGTCTAAAAGGCTTCTGTTAACCTCTCTTCTTTCATAAAAGCTGTGCTGCTGAGACTGTGAAAGGGAAGGTGAGCTTCAGCCTGATAGCAAAAGGATGTGTTGAGAGGGGGAAAAGTTGCTGTCTTTGCTGGGTATTTAAAATGCCTCTGTTTCTTACCAGGATGATGACAACACCGTACCTTCTGCTCCTGATCCTCCGAGCCTCCTTCTGCACCAGCGTGGGACAGGTTTCTGCTTTGATTCCAGGTAAACCTATCTGTTACTGGTTTCAGTGGGATGGACAGGTTTCTGTATAGCTGGAATCCTTTCCTTGGGTTGGGAGGGAGGATGGAAAGGGAAGGAGAAACACCAATAAGCATTTTCAGTTGGTGTTTCGTTTACAGTTAACTATCAGAGAACTCCCTGGGGGGACCGTTTGTGTTATACCTGTTTTTGACTGAATGTCAAATGGCATTTGGTAAATGAATAAATGACTTTTGTTGGTATTTTTTCCCTCCCTCTTTCCAACCTAATTGTGACCCTAAGTTTAGAGCTTTTATAAAGTGCTGTGTTTGCTAAGAACAAGCATTTATGAGCAGAGAGAGTGGTTTCCCATGAAAGCGCCGGGCTGTGAGGGCAGTCAGTGTGTCTGTGTTCATGGAGTCACGTCAGAGTGATGTCACTTCTAGTTAACAGCACAGCCCGGATACTGTCTGCCCACAGAGGGTTGGTGGCAGAGCTGGCAGCTTCAGGGGCAGCAGATCCAACTTCTGTTTTGCAATACCACTTAAATTGACCGTTTCCTTTTTGTTCTTCCTCTCCGCCTCCCAATGAAGCTTTGATGTGCACAAGAAGTGCCCTCTTTGCGATGTCATGTTTCCACCCAACTACGACCAGAGCAAGTTCGAGGAGCACGTGGAGAGCCACTGGAAGGTGTGCCCCATGTGCAGCGAGCAGTTCCCGCCAGACTATGACCAGCAGGGCTTCGAGAGGCACGTCCAGACACACTTCGATCAGAACGTTCTCAACTTTGATTAAATACTTCTCTTTTTGCAGTGTAGCTTAAACAGAAACTACTTGGAGTAGTCCGCCTATGGAAAACAAGCAGCACGTCTTTCCTTTAACAGCACCAACCTCTGAATAAAGCTAGTGTACTCTCACAGGAGCCACGACGAGGCGTGGCTGCCAGCTGCTGTTGGGGTTATCTTCTCTCAACCTAACATTATACTAAGAAAAAAACAACCAAGCAGAAAAACCCCTTCTTGTGTATGTAGTTATTTATTCCCCTCCTTAGTGGCAGTTGTGATGGCAGCCTTGGAAAAAGGCGCTCCTCCACGCTGTCCTTCAGCTGTGTGGGAACCACCGAACACCACTGCTTCTCCTGTGTGATAACTGAGGTGGTTGAAATGCTGCTCCTGGTGGAGTCGTGTGCTCTCGTTGAGTATCAGTTAAATTGGAAAGTGATAGAATGAACCCAACGGAAACAGAGTTTTCTAGTACCTCCTTCAAGTGTAGCTGCATGTACTGTGAGATTACATGCCCCCAACAAAAGCATTGACACACAGAATGTTTGCCTGAAGGGGTAACGTTAAGTGAAGTGTGTTACACTAGAAGGCAGTTACTTTTGAGTTGGAAGACAGGGCTGTGCTTAATTGCCTGGAAATGAATTGTTTAAGTCATTAACCATTACGTTGCAACTGCGTTGTTACATATTCACAACAGTGATTTGTGTTTGTTTTCGCTTTTAAAACCTTTTAACTGTGTATTTCTAGTAAATATAAATGTGTGTATATCTAAACATTTTATATTTACTTAACTGTATTAAGTAAAATTGCTTTCCACTTGTTGTACAGTAGTCTTGTTACATTAAAGGCAGAGTTACTCATGGGCTCTGTGGTCCTGTTTTCCTGCTGCTCGCTCTCAACGTGATGATTGTTTTGTATGACAGAGGAACTGCTGCACACGGAGGTGGGGGTGGAGGTTCAGTGTAACTCCTGTGCTGTGTGTACTGCATGTACACATGCAGTACCTGGCTCAGCTCGTGACACTGAGTGGCAGTGTCCTCAGGAGCTACTGCACTGCTCCTCCGCGTTCCCTTCTGTCTTTAACTCAGTAGTGCACGGAAAGAGAACTGGCTACAGAAGCTGAGGGGTGATAACTGTCAGATTTGTAAAGATGGCTGAAGTCTTGGATGTTGGTATATCCCACATGGATAGGACATGTGCCAAAATGGGAACTGCCCAATTCAGCTGCCCTTGGGCTGTGACTACTTAAATAAACGTAGTGAGGGTGTGGGTGCACCTCTGCTAAACCCCAACAATGCAGACTGCAGCAACTCCTACTGGGCTTTTATTTCTGACAGCCTTTGTGAGAAAGGTTTTTGTATCCTAGCACAAAATCCTGGAGCACCCAACTGGACCTGATGGGCAGAGCCCTGCTGGTGTGGTGGAAGGAAAGGAGCCATGAAACCCAGCATCCTTTGACAGATGGAATCAGAAAGCTCAGTTTTTTCCTCCTGGCTGCAGCACTGTGTGCATTTATTCTACGTCTGTGTAGCTCTGAAGTTGCTGCAGGTGTTCAAGAAATGCAGCTCAACAATACCAAAGCAAAATGCACAGATGAAGCAATGTATGCAGCCCCAGAGCTGAACTCTGCGTCAGTAACGAGCCGAGAGTGGTCTTTTTAGGTCAGAGGCAGTTTATTTTAAATGTGATTTGATTTACATTTATAAGCAGCTTTCTTGACAGGAATTTGTTAAGTTGCCTTCAGTTCCCAAACAAACCTCTGTCACTTTCAAACTTAAAGACTTTGTCCCCAACGAAACATATGAAAATATAATTTAAAGCACACTTTTTCACAGACACAGTACGATACATTCACTATACACAGTATAACAAAATAGTCCCATCTTTACCTGTTTAATAATACTGTCACAATGAATAGGTAAATAGAAACTGGAATTTCGTCTTTTATAGTTGAAAGGAATTTACATGCAACGATGACGTTTTGCGACTGTTTAGCTGTGGGGTTGACTTACCCAGCCTGCAGGTTCTTGCACTAGGAGCAGAGCCAGAACAGAGCTGTCGGCCACATCTGCTGCCAAAACTGCAGAAGGTAGCAAAGGGCCACCTGGGGCCTTTGGGGTACCGCTAATTCTCATGTCTGGATTATCCACAGAGCCCAGCTGACGGCGCTGCGCGGTGCAACGGCTGCCGTCTCTTAAGGATGGGGAAGAAAGAGGCGTTGCGTTTAGACACGGCTGTTCTACGTGCATTGATCGGGATGAGGCCCAGCCTTTCAGAGGGAGTTCTACTCAGCTGAAGAATAGGCAGTCGTTACCCTCCAAACGTTTTCCTTTAAAGCTTTGGAACAAAATAAAGGGAAGGCTCATTCCTCGCACTTCTTTTGCACTTAAAAGGACAGGAAATAAGCAAAGGCGATCACTGTATTGAAAACGTTGCATTCCTCACCGTGCCAGAAACGTTTTGAGGTGGGGGCACCCGCTCGACGCAACTGGCCGGCTACATCCCAGGAATAGCACTTGTGAGAGAGGAATGCTCAAGGCAGGATGGTAAGCAACAAATGTTCAGGTATGGTCCAGACACGGAGCTCTCTCACGTTGACTTCTAAGTCAATCTCTGACCACCTGCTGCAAGAAGCACTTAATCTTCAGTAAGGCTCATATGTCACAATTCAGCAAGATTCATTAATTGTAAAGCTAAACAGACACCTCCAGAGGGGAATGCAGCGACTTAGAATAAGAAGCAAAACGTGGACAAAGAAAATGCTGAAAACACAATGAACATGAGGGAGAGACATTAGAAACTCCCTCAGCACAAAGAACGGACCTCCTTAAACCATGCGTAGAGTTCTTAATTTTTATTTGCAACCACGGGCACATGCTAGTACAGTGGCTGCAAGAATTGGCAACACATAAAACATTAAATCTGTTGGCAATAGAGAACTACAAAGTGCTTCAGGACTTCATCTGAGATGAAGGTAATTCTTTCTCACACACACACAAATTTGCACTTAAGTATTTCCAAGCGTCTTTCTAACAGATGCTTCAGGGGTAACTAGTGAGCTGGACTGGGATATTGGTCCTCTGAAGTCTGATGGGCGTGAACATAAGATGACATCTCATACAAAACAAAAAGCAAATTTCTAACGCTACCGTGATTGTTTAATAGTTCAAATGGAGAGAGTTTCTGCATTTCAAGAGGGGGAAAACAAAAACAAAAGATCTGCAAGAGAATATAAAATACAGCAAGCACACCTTCTTACGTATGTTATTTAAGTATGAAAATATTTTTAGCATATTATGTTAAACATTCTTTCTTATTTATATTTCCATTACCTAAAAGACTCGCTACTTCACTGGTAACTCCGTATGTAAGGCATGTTAACTGTGGTTCGACAACGGTGGTCTCGTTTTGGTTTTGCACACACACTGACAGATGCATCAAGAGTCTTCATCACATTACAGTCTTGAAGCGACGTCAGTGCCAAGCTCTCCTCCTCTCACTCCTACTCAACGCTTCCGTACAACCGAATACGCAGCGCCCCCTAATTGTTTTGTTTTGGAGAAAGAAATGTTCTGAAGAATCTATAGCTTTTATAGCACCTTATCTCGAAGTAATGAAAATGGGTACGATGATTACATGTGCAAATGTACAAAATCATTAACTCTACAAAGATACATCATTCCAAAATTACAGAAAATTTTAAAGCATGCATTTAATTGTTTAAAGGGTTGCTGAATGCTTCCCCTGAAAAAGGTGGCTGTTCTCAAAATCAGCAACTGCTGGTGAGGATTTCTTGGCACGTTTGTGACCAGCATATTATTGCTGCATCTTCCTGATAATCTCAGCAGACACGGGGGGGTGGAAATTGATTGTGTGGTGCCGCAGGCCCTGAGCTGTCTTGTAACTCTTTCCACAGCGACATTTGAAGGGTTTGCGTACGCGGATTTGTGTTCTGTGGCCGTTCTTGGCGTGGTACTTGATGCCATTCACATTCTGCAGGGGAGAAAGCAAAGCATTAGGGGCCTGCTGCTCTGACTGCACCTTGTAACCCGGTAGAACTCAGCTCTGGCTTACGTTACTTCACCCTGAGCGTGAGGAACTCTCTCCAGGTGTTGGGCATACGTTGCGCTTTCAAGGCAGGACAGGAAGGAGAGTATCCGTGCAGCTCTCACGTATCTGACCTGGATAATCCTGCTACCTCCCAGTGCAACACACTGTATGAAGGTCCCATTAATAGGGCCATACACAAATGCTCTTTGCTTTCTGACATTCTTTTCACACAGCATTGAAAAATTTGACTCTGAGGGTCATTTACAAGCAAGCAAAGGTTTGGCAGGAAGACTCCAGTCATGCTTCTCCAGAAAGAGGGAGCTCCACCCTGTTCCGCTTCCGCGTTCTGCTCCATGTCATTGTTTCTGGAGACATCTGCAGGCACCAGCAACTTGTGATAGCTTGCACACTGTCTCCAAAGAATTGACTGCAGGTGGCAGAGAGAGAGCTGCACAGGGCACTTGGAAAGTAGTCCAGAGAAGTGACCTTCCCAGCAGCTATTGTATGGGAATACACTACAGCCACAGCTGGGGAATTTCTCCATTGAGCTTTGGAGAAAGAACAGGATACAGCATTCACATTCTTCCTGCAAAAATGGCAGAAGCCGTTGTGGTCTAACTAGCATGGGATACTGCTTTCTCTGAGATACCTTTCAGAGCAGCTTTCGGATGGTTTCACACATGGTTACGCTTTTCAGCACCTAAAGGGCTCCTGGTGCACGAGGACAAGGGACGTCACTGGGCAGCAGGATGACTGCCACAAGGCATCTATCAACACCTGAGCACCACCTGGACCCATGCCTTCAAAAAGGAGGAAATCTGAGGGTGACTGCTGCTGCCAAGTACAGAACACATCACAGGCTCTGATGAAGGGGGAAAATCATTTCAGGTGGAGAAGTTAAACCAGAAACCTGTGTGAGGAATTAACTGGGCTACGGAAGGTCTGAAAACAGTAAAACACACAGGGTATGAGGAGCTAGTATAATGTGAAACCCCATCAGAACTTAAAATTGTTGTCAGAACTCTCCAGCACTTTTTCCACCACTGCAATGTAAACACTTTGTTGCAGGTCTGGGTTGAGTTTGTTGAGGTATGGTAAAAAACTCTGCCAAACTCATACATCACTTTTATTGCTCTGGTTACTTAGGTTGCTCATTATTTACCCTCACAAATGATTGAGGAAGAAGATGGCGGTGCAGAAGGGCACTCCAAAACCTTAAACGGGAGGAAACAATTATTAACCTGGGACCAGATCAGGAGGAGATATGAAGTTCAGCCTGGCACTGCATGGCCTGCAGGGACACAAGGACACCTGATGGGCAGGGCCCCTCACATGTCTGTGCCCATGAAGCCACCCCGCTCCAGAAGCTGAGAGCTCACTATTCTCCTAAAGTGGGGAAATAAACCTATCTTCTTTCAGCTGTGGGCATCTGTATGTTTTCTTTTTAATATCTTAAATGTCTTTTAAGAAATTACCAACCAGCCTAGCCCACCTGCTTCCCAACATCCTCTGAAGTAAGACATGGAAATTCCCTACGTTCCCTTCCTTCTCCTCTCACTGTAACCATGTCACTCTTGCTTCTCATGCAAAAATCATGCTTCTCCCAGCAGAGGTTTTCTTTCTGGGTCCAGTTTCCTCTTTGCTCAAGGAACCTCTGGCTTCCTTCATTCCTTTCACATCAACTCTCTTCTTTCCTCCTCTCACTTCAAAATTCTCATGGGGTGAAAGTCCTATCTACAGGTCAACTTTTTCTGAGGGAAAACTCCCAAGCAAAATGTGCGATAGCGTCTGCATCACAGAAACTTTACAGCACGAGCAAAAACCACCCATCAAGAAAGAGAAGGCTGCATTGAGAAGCATCCTAAACCAGCACCTTCTCCTCCAGGCCAGGAAACACCTTCAGCACATCCCACTTCTCACCACCACAGCTGCCTCTGAACACATCCCTTGCCTTGCTTCCCTCTCTAGAAGCATACCCTCCCTACAAGCATGAGCACACATGCCAGCAAAGACACTCATCAAGTAGATCTGAATAAGACAATCATCTTGAGCAACAGTAACTATCAACACACTAGCAGTAGGTCAAAAACACTTGCAAAGGCAATCTGTGCACGTAGATGAGCCCTGGTTTATATGCCCTTTCAAACACTACCATAAACAAGGTGTACTTAGCAAAGTACATCTGCCATCCCCGCCAATTTCAGACCTGGCAATATACCTGCCATGATAAACCATTACTGTTTTTCACATAGGAAGAGCAGGTAACTCCAAACTTAACTCACTGACTACACAGAGAACCCAAACTGGTACATTCCGGGCAGCTAGAAATTTTTCAAAGGCCAAGAACAGCTTCAGCCAGTTTGCTTTTCTGGTGTATTTGTAGGTAAAAGATGAGAACTCAGGCATATTTAGATGAGGACTGCCTCAGTGTTGACATCCTGGTATTTCAGGACTGCTTTGACAGAGATGCATGTAAGGTACATTTTGCGTGTACTTACAACAATCCATTATTCGTGTGTTACTACTGCATTTGCAAAAGCTGGAAAAACTGTGACAGACACTCTAGGGTTCTGTCTGTAATAGTATATACACACATTATCTGTGGGATTTTTTCCCCTTGCTATTATGTACCAAACTTCATTCCCTCTTCAGAAATTACCTGAATCAGTTTATCTACATTTCATGCGCCCTTTGAATGTCGTTCTCCAGAGCCAGAGCCCAAGCCAGTGACACAGACTGGTGGTAGGTAATACAAGAAAAGTCAATTGCCAGCTTCATAAATCCACTCTTAGCTCCTGTAGGTGCCATTCTGCAAAGCATGTGAAGAACTCAACACCCACAGGCTTCTGGATAGTTCATCTGAATGTGAGCGTAAAGCCTATAGCCAGCAAGGGCAAACTCAGAGGAAGCAAGATGTTTAGGTTCCTTTAGAAACTAATGCAAGTGATTCAAAGTTTCTAAAAACCAAAGGCATCAATATGAATCAGATTAACAAAAATCAGCACACTACAAACTCTTAAAATACTCATCATTTTCTGTCTAGGTTGGTAACGGTAATCAGAGAAAAAGTAAGCAAGCAAATTTCTTAAAATAAAAAAAAAATAAAATAAAAGTTCCTGAAGAACAATTCTATTTTTATGACTCACTTCTACTGTGACGCCTATGGGAGACCGCCAGCAGATAGCAGCTGGGCAGGAGGCCAGAAGGGTCTTCTGATACTCATCTGGGCTTGTGTATAAACATGTTCTTATTGCAGTTTCCATTGTCTGCCCCAGCCCACTCCTTGGGAGTATTTGTTGTACTCATTCTTGTCTTATTTACCTTTCCATAATGACTTTTCAGTACAGAGGCCATCTTTTATCCTTGTACATTGTTTGCAGAAAGGAGCCCCGATCCCTACTGGGTCCTTTAGGCAGTACTGTAGTACAAATAACACACCTAAAAATAACATCTCTGCTTCTCAAACGTACGTCACGTAGGGTCAGACAAAAGAAAACTGTGTATGTTCTCTTTTCCTCCTCGCTCCCTAAAAGAATTGTATCCTTTCTCAGCCATAAAGTGAGCCTGGCAATTACTGTATGTGCATGTCCGTGTTCCTGTTTGTAGCTCTATAATTGTTTTACAGCCCTGACTGTGATTATCCAGTACCCACCAGAAAATCCCAGTGCTTTGATCACAGGACTCCCTACCCAGACACGGCAAATCATTCATCTGAGGAGGGGGGGTAAGCAGAAGGAAGATGAAGAGGAAACAAGAAACACAGCTGACACAAAACTAAAAGGAAGGAAACGAAGATAAAAACGTAAAAGGAAAAAAAAAAAAGATTGAAAAGAAAAAAGGAAGGAAGCAGAGCCCACAGAAAAGAAAGATGAGGTGAGGCAGAGTTAAAGGAAATGCACTTTCCTATCTGGACTGACCAGAGGTGAGTCTCTTAGGAATATATGGTACTTTTTATTTGCTGCTGCTCTCTGTCTGTCAGCCTCTCTACGGCTCATTTATTTGTTCCCCGTCCGACTGTTCTAACATTAATGGTGTACAAGATATCCCTTAGACAGTCCTCATGCATTTGAGATGAAGGTAGCGAGATAGCAGAAGCAGGCAGGAACAGTTTGCTTATTTAGGCAATAAAAAGGCAGAGGGCTGGCAGTCAAACAGAGAACAGACAGGATATAGCAAATTACAGGGTTCTCCTTCTAGCCACTGCCATTAAATGAAAGTTTTCTGCAATGCATAGTTGCCCTGTGGGCATAGTGACTTCTAACAATCACCATGGCTTGTTTGCTTCCTGAGCCAGGGATTCAGTTTTTATACCATACCCTTCATCTGATGCAGCCTCTACCACACACAAGAGAAGTATTATGGATATAACCACAATATTCATAAAGTAATACATGCAAATATTCTCAAAACATCTTTCCCTCTGCCCTGTCCTGAGATTGAGAATAATCATTACGTAGGACAGATACAGCTCTGCAAAACCAGACTTGCATGAAATGAGCACACTGCTCTCTTGCTCATGTTACAAGTATTTTAAGCAAGCATGAGCTGCTCTCCCAGTGCTGTACACAAATCCATCTCATGATCTGCTGCTAACGGAGAAGCCATGCTTCAGAACAGCTGCAGGATCACTGACACATATTTTCATCCACTGCAAGTTTTCATGCACACTTTATTCATTCTTGTCACAACTGCTTTATCTCAGACGTTATTGGTCTTCCTATATTTCTGTTTCATACTTCTGTTCTTCTTTCAGTCCCTAATTTTCTAAAGGCAAACCCTAAAACAAGTATAGAAACAAATTCGACCACCACTGCTTTCTGTAAGGTATAGGTCAGAGCTGGAATTCCCCAGTGCTTCATACAGAAATGGTTTAAAGGAATTGTGGCTAATACATTATTTCTGTTCCCAAATTTCAATGACTACAGAATACTATGATGCAGCCTAAACCGGTCAGTAACATTCCACCCATCCCTGCACCAGTTTACGTGAAGCAATATCCCTGGCCCCACAACATGACAACATGTTCTTTACCAGTCAGCTCAAGGTTCAGAGTTAAAGACTTTTCACTCCCATAAACAGACACATTTTTCTCATGATGAAGAGTAATCAGAAAGAGAAAAAAAAAAAGAATCTTCCCAGCATGTCACGCAGAGGGATGCAAGCCCAGCACTCAGGGCCAGACACAGCGACGACTGTGCACATGAGTCACTGGGACAGTGACCCAGGACAGAATGATGCCAGAGTTTCTCCAAGGCTCTGCCTTTTGGGGGTGACCTCTGTCTTGCAAAACATTAACCACCACCTTCCTGCATCAGCTTCACAAGGCACAGCACCTGGGTGCAGACTCATGAAGAAGAGCAGCAGCTCTCCCAGGTATGCAGAAGGAATCCACCCAGGTAGAGATGGGCTGAAGCTTCTGACTTAGTGCCCCTGAAACGCACAAATGGTGCTTTTGATGGTACTGCCTCCCAGGCTGCCATTAATTTGCCTAAGTAATGGCAAGCTAGTTGAAATGTGTAAAGCAAAAGTCTTGCAAGAGTCACTGTATGTAATCTCGTTTGACAACATAGATGCAAAAGGCTCTACATTCTTTATAAAACTTGTAACTATATCAAGCTTGTAACTTGGGTGTGCTCTAAGAGAAAAACCAGCGACTGAAATCCATACTCTGCCAAACCAGCACAATATCACGTGGGAGAAGTCTACTAAATGTGAAAGGTATAAAAAGGTCTTACTGGCCTTTTTCCCCGCCCTTACCTGCACCAAGAAGAGATAATGCAGGTCTACATGACTGCTTACCTTGTATCTTTTTTTACATCCAGGAACAGGACAGGCAAAAGGTTTCTCATCCCCTCCATTCATGCACATTGAACTAAGGATAGCTTCAGAGCTGATAGCACTTTCTGTAGTCCAGGACTCATCACTGTCTGATTCTTCATAGTCTACTTCCTCCTCATCATATTCACTACCTAGAAAAGCAGGGGAGCGAGATAAAACGAGAATAAATAAGAGCACGGTGAGATAACACGTTCTGCATTTATTACATCAGTTACAATGACTTGCAATTTCCCCACTTCTGTCTCTTCTGGAAGACAGTTATTTTTAATTTTAGAAACCTATCCTTCTTACGGCTCTTCTTCTGATAACCAAGACGGGCATTATTAATACGTTGTCACAAAGAGTTAACTGCGTGGCACAGAAAGTTCAAAGGACTGATGTTAAAATGCAGTTTCACTGCTTCTCAAACAACAGGATCCCTCCTTCCTTCCCACTGCCCAACGAAAATGTGTTTTCCCTCTGCCCTGCAATTAAAGCTCATTTTAAGGCTTCTCTTTATGCAATACAATACTGAAGAGCGTAATTCTACAGATCATAAACAGTGTAAAATAATATGTTGACAAGTCCTAATGCATTTACTAGCCCTTTGGAATTAATGGGAATTATAGCACAACATTAATAAGAATTATATTGTAGCAATTATAGTTGTGAAATTCATTCCCTCAGGTGTAGGGATAAATTGCATTGTGTGGCTGCCCTGAACAGACCACATTATGTTCCAGATATGCTACAGCAGCCGTCTGAGCAGCTGGGGCTGAGTTTATTTATTATTTTTAATTGCTGTAACTATTAATGAATTTCTCTGAAGAAGCTGATTGTGAAACAAGAGAAATTGGGAAAGCAGAATTCCAGCCGTAAAAATACAGCAAAAAAAAAGAAGCAGGGGAGGGAAGAGCCCCAGCTGATTAAAAAGAAAATATATACACAGAGGGAGGGAGAGGGAAAGCTTAGGGAAACTTCTGTGCTGTCAGCGGGAGGCGGTGCTGTGTTTCCCCTCCCCTTTATTCTTCCCCTTTCCCAGCTCTGCTAAATTTTATCCTTTCTGCTGAAAGACGATTTGGCTCCAAGAGCTGGAATGGCTCCCGTTATGAAAGACAGTTATACAACACTCACCCAGCTCTCTCCACTTCCCTCACATGCCCTCCGAGCGCACGGCTCCGCGCAGCTCGAGGCACTCACAAGGAAACACACACAGTTGCCTTATGGCACTTTAAAAAAGAAACATTGCGACTTCACCAAGAAAACCACGCTGCCACGTACAGTGAGGGCTCTGTGCTTATTTTTGCTCCCTGTGAAACTGAACACGCACCTATGGCCTTCAGTTCTCCCCTCCCGACCCCCCCACCTCCTCCCGATCAGCACCTCCCGCTCATTAAGCAAAAATGCATGTCAACTGGTAGCTGTAAGCACTCAGGGCTCCTGAGCTTTAATCAGATATTGTAAGGCAGCTGACAGATGTCAGGCTATACGCGTCGCTTTGCTGCGGTTTCCATCCTTACGGGGTGGTGTGCAGATGAGGAAAGATGGATGGTTTCCCAGCAGCGACAGGCGCAGCCGCGAGCACACGCACACGCCCTGCGCAGCATCTGGAGAACTGCGCGCCTGCTGCCCGAGATCCCTCACCCCACACAGAAGGACTGAAAGCCAAGGAAAGCATTATTGACCTCTTAAAATATTTCTGAACTCTAGGAACAGTTAACCTAAAATGAAGTTAAGAGTTGTTAGAGCTTAATTAACTAATAAAAAAAAAATGGAGGCAAAACCACAACTCTGCTTCTACGATTTCCTGCGCTTGATTGTATCTTGATGGAAAAAATTCCTCAAGCTGCTCCTTTCAAGCTTTTCAGCTCGGGGTTTTTTTTTTTTTTTCTGACCAAATGCAACAGAAAAAAATTGTGAATAAGTACACGCATTTCTATGATTAAAAAAACAACAAGGGTTTTAGGTGCCGACACCAACAATTTCTGCGTCATAAATAACTCCTTAAATCACAGGATCACAGAACTGTAGGGGTTGGAAGGGACCTCTAGAGATCACTGAGTCCAACCCCCTGCCAAAGCAGCTCCCTAGCCCAGGTTGCACAGGTAGGCGTCCAGGTGGGTCTTGAATGTCTCCAGAGGAGACTCCACCACCTCTCTGTGCAGCCTGTGCCAGTGCTCCGTCACTGCACTGGGAAGAAGTTCCCACGCACATTTGTGCAGAACTTCCTATGCTTCAGTTTGTGGTCATTTCTCCTCGTCCCATCACCA
>VXAB01006289.1:308290-321878 GCA_013399175.1 Odontophorus gujanensis
AATCACAGAAGGCTTCTGGGCGGGCAAGCAATAACCCCCTTTTGGAAAAAAAAAAAAAAAAAGAAAAAAATAAGGGGAGGATTTCCTCACAAATGGGATTCTGTCTTTATAAATATCATCACTTTCAGTGATGACAAGGAGCACGCTTTTATAAACAGTGGTCAGTACAGGCAAAACACAATACAATGGACAAGATACATAGGAGTGGTAGGGAGTTGAAGTAACCATAATGATGTATTCTTTCCTTTACTTTCAAGGCATCCTTTAATTTTTCTAATAGCTTCACACAGATCCAACAATGTAATAACATTTGCCTGGGTTTTCCTTAGAGACTCAACAAATTTGGGAAAAAAACAAGAAGCACACCTGAGCATCTGCAAGGACAGCACATCCCCATGGCTTCATTTTCATTAGCTTACCTGCATCAGAACGCAACATTTTGTCTGGTGCAGACAAAAGAGTTGTTTAACAGTATAAACAAGCTCTCTGTTGTCTCCAGTTTCAAAACCCAGACTTGTCAGCAGGGATCTTACAAATAGGATTACATGAATAACCCTAGGAACATGCTTTCCTTCTCTCCCTGAGCAGCCATACTGCTAATGATGCAGCATACCTTGAAGGCACATTACTTTACACAAGCTGGAACTGCAGACTCTTATCACTGCTCTTATCTAACAGTGTCCTACTGAACTCAATTGCTTGTGCTCTCTTAAAGAAACAATAAACAATTCCCAAAATGTATTTAAGAGGGAGCTGGTATAAACAAAATGTAAGAACTGACTGTCTTAAAAAAAAATTCATTAGCAATAAAAATTTCGCCTTTAAATAATGATGTTGTTTCAGTTGCCATAGAAAAACAACACTGCTTTAGTCACGCTTTTAACCGATTCCACCTCCAAATTTAATTTCCTCAGTTGTCAGTGTCTGAGAGCAGCGACCCAAGCGGTGCCCCACCAGCCTCACTACTTGTGTGCAACAAACCAGAAAGGGAAAAAAACAGAGAGGAGAAACAAGAAGCCCAGCACGCAGGTCGGGGACTTTAATTAAGCACCGCATGGCCACGGCTGGGTGCAGCGTTCCCACGCCGGGTGGCAGTCAGGTGTATGGGCAGCTGGCCAGGGGACAGCAGTGCTGCAGATAGAGCTTGCTTGCGTGCTTTTTTTCTTCTTTCCTTTTTAGACTCGGGTGGTGTTGCACAATAATAAATGCCAATATTTGCTTGTAAAGGGGAAAAGTAAAGTGTCAGCACCTTTGCGTCTAATCTATGGCCTGTGTCAGGGTGTGACAACCACTGCAAGAGCTCCCGGGGCCTTGGCTGGCAGTTCAGCAACACCAAAAACCCTCTGTCCTCTGGTCATGTTCTTCCCAAGTTCCCCTGCTAGCTCCCTGCTTTTCACCATATCCAACTGCATGCATCATATGGCTTTCATTCTGTGACCCACGTAGACCTCACCCTGAGCTAGAAATAATGCTTTCCCTTCCCAAGGCCTAAATAACATCTTCCCAGTGCTGCCCCTATTCCTGCATGCAGTGTTCCTTTGGTCCTGGCACACCAAGTCATCTCCTCTCTCCTTCCTCCAGCAACCATGCCAAAAGGCTCGCTTCAGCTCTGCTGCCCCACTAGATTAAAAATAAAACAATCCAAAGCCACGGAAAGAAAGCTAGGGTTTTGTTTGTTTTCTGGAATTTCCCATGCTGAGACCATACCACTGCCCCTCAAGCAGGGGGTGGGCTCCATGGGTGGAGATGGACATGAGCTGGACACTACTAGGCACAGCTCACGCTGGTTGCCATGGCAGAGCCAGGTATTACATGCAGTTACCATTTATAAGAAGTCATACATTATATACAGGGTCACAAAAACACGCCAACAAGTTATTTCTGTTTTAATTTTTATGCAGTGTAAACAAAAAACATCACAACTGGGGTGGCTGGGTGCTTCACAGCAGTCTATTTACCAGGAGAAAAAAAAGGCACATAAAGGGACTTCAGCTACTGCCTGGGTGTTAGCCTTTAAAGTGCGATGAAAAGCAAAGTTGCAGCATCAAGACTTGCTCCACCTCTTCTTCCATCAGTTTTGCTACTGAAGTCAGTGAATATGTCACTTCACCCTACAGCAGACTTGACCAGTTGCACACCTATCTTCTGCTTTTTCCAGCATGTGAAATAAGTAACTTAAACACCTCAAAAGCATCTTGCAGGTGTTAACTATCTGTCATTCTAGCATAGACAACATCCCAATTACACTGTTGAAAATCTAAAGTTTTACCTTTTAGACCTGTGGAGTATTCACGCCACTGTAGCCAAGATCCAGTTCTACCTTTTGTGTGCACACCTCCATTCCTCTGTGTGATTTCCAGAGGACTTTCTTTCTCAGCTTGGTTCTGGCAGGTGCACATCACTTGCAGTTACTTAACGTGTATTTGACTTCTGTAGCGTGCCTTGTAACATTAAAAGCACGAAGCTGATTAAAAACAGCACAGGCTGCATGTGTGATTACAACAAATATGATCTATCTTGATCTGTGATCAAGAACGTTACTAGTTCTTCCTTTCTCCTCCCCCAAAAAATCAAAACAAAATATCCTTGCCAATTATTTCCGTGAACAGAAAGCATACAATGAATAACTATGAGCAAAAAGCCCACTGCAGCAGGAAGCAGCACTGCTAGTGTCACTGAAAGTTCATGGTTGTTCCAATGATCTCTCATAAAAATTCAGCTTCACACTTTGTCCCGCGCGGGACTTGCAGTTTGTATTTCACAGAAACAGTTTTATGAGTGCACTTGTTACGTTAAGGAGTCTGCATTCCCACATACCATGACAGCTTCCTCGATTAAAGAAAAAAAAGGAAAAAAAAAAGAAAAAAGTGAATAATTAATATTACAAGAATTGTCGTCTAACACTAAAGGCCATTTGTGGAATTGTCTAAGTTCCCCCTTGCATGCCCATAGATGCACACAGCCTCTCTCCATGCTCAGAAGCAGAGAGAATATTCCCACAGCTGATACTCATTGCGATTCTGAGGGCATATCGAGTCATTGGAAACAGAATATTCTTCCTCTATATCGAGCACGGGAAATAAATGCTAGGAGCAATGAAATACAAAACAGTTAAATAAAACATGGCACAGCTGCTCCACAAGCTCTTAGCCCAGAGGCCGCAGCGGGACTCTTCGGCCATGGCCTGGTACATGTGGCACACTGTGCTGGGCTTTGGTAGCCAGCTCCCAATATTGGATCACCCGAACAGTCTGAGCTGCAGGTTTTCCTTTGCTTGCTTCCTGTTGGCAAGTAACTGAGAGGATAGAAAATGTTTTTCAGTCTCTGTGACAGGTCTGTTTGGATTAGTTTTTCATGTTTCCAAAAACATGTTAATCATTCACGTCCACAAAGATGATGCAAACACATATATAATACAACCAAAGAAACCCCTTGGGTAGCTTAAGCAGACTGCTGCATAAGTGCTACAGATGTTGGTACATCAGACCACAAGTGCAATTCTCGTGTTTGATTAAACATCTATGTGGCATGAGTGCTGGGTTCTCTGCAGAGATGGCTGGATGGTTTTCCTTCAGGCAGCAGGCATAACACACACCACTCAGCCTTCTCTCTTACTCTAGCCAACATCACCGAGCCCGGTTCCTGAATGAGAGGCAAACACATCCCCAAAGGCAGCGGAATGCTTGGCAGCCCTGCCATCACTCGAGAGAGCTGCTTGAGATGATTATGGTTTGTCAAGCAGGCGTCTGCCAAGGCTGGCACAGACCTCCATCCCTCTGCATGATCCCCCAGAGCAGCAATTACAGCCTATTACTGCCTTGGCCTTCCAAGGAGCCACAGTAGATCATGGTGGCCATGCTCTGTGTGTCCTGTCCTTCAGCCAGCACCCTGCCCTTCCTCACAACACCAGTCAGAGCAGGATTCGGCCAGAAAACATGTCTTCTGGAGAAACTGCCCTGCCTTCCAGCACTCTCCCAGCACAGATCCAGTACCAGGCACCAAATGACTGGCTGTTTAGGAACTATTATTATTTAGAGGAACTAATTTTCTATTGTCTCTGGGTGTGGCAAAGCTCAGTTAGTGAATAAACCCCAAGAGCATTACAAAGATGTGCCTCGTGTAATGGTGCATGTGCAGATTCAAGTATAAAGAGTAATACGATTGTTAACATTCTTTCAATGCACAATGCACTTTGAGAAGCTCAGAAGAAGCGCTACACCATTATTTACTTTTACTTTTTCTTGTTCGTTTGCAGCAACTGAAGAGTAGCTTTCAGCCATCACTGCCTGCTGCATCAACGGGCAACATTTAAGCAGACAAGGGTGCATTCAGGTCTTTCTGAGCATACCCCAGGGCACTCAAAGCTGTTGTAGAAATGGTGACTGCAACCTGGTAGTCATAGTGAGTGCCTGAAAAGCTCACTTGAACAGTGATGCTTCAAACAGGATCAACCCACAAGCACAGGTATACGCCCACTGATAACCTTAGTGTTTTAAATAAAATGGTAGACAGGGCTATTCCAATATTTTAAAAACACTTTTGGTTTCACTTAAACATTAATTGTAAGCCCATACTGAACTTTATGCAACTGGTGGATCCAGTTGTAGGGTGAATACCCCGAAAGTACAGTACACAAACAAAATAATGAAGGAGGACAGCATATTTTTGTATGGCTTATCCAGATGTTATAAAGATAACCAGTAAATTAGGAAAGGCTCACATGCCACTGATAGTCAAGGCTCGCCTGAAACTCCACAAGGGAGAGATCTCCAACAAGAGATCCTTCCCCAGTGGTGGTCAACTCTTAAATGAGGTCTGGGAGAGGAGGAGCCAGACTCTACCCCTTCCAGTCACACAGGTGCATTGCCTTCACCTGTGCTCCTGCAGCTGACTCAGTGCTCACCTCAGGTGATCAATCAGTGGTTCAGGCTGTGATTCAACAGTTCCCTTACACCTGTTATGAGGTTTGAATCTTCTTTGTAAACCATTTCAGATCCTATAGGTAGAATCATAAAACTGAATATACTGTATTTTCATGCAGAATGATTTCAGCTGAGGAAGACTACTTGGGAAATTACCCTAAAATCTTGGAGGTAAAGCCACAGTGACAATGGGAAAAAATAAAGATCATGCTTATTTTTTGAAATCAGTATCACATTATCATTATATATTCTTATTTGCTGTTAGTAAAATTGGAAACTACTCACACATTAGATCTGCTCAACATTCTGGGCTACAGGGGAATCAAAACTAATAAAACTAGGGTTAAAAAATTCCTCTAGAGCCAATATAGGAGTAGGTGGAACAGCTGGATTCTGTCTGGCCTTAGGAGCAATTACATGCCATTTTCTATCTTGATATATCTGTATCTTGATATATGCAGGGCAAAGCACACTCTTTAAAAATAAAACACAGAAAATCCCAGCTCGGAGCTTATAAATCCATCACAAAGAGCCTGCACACCTCTACAAGCAGATACGCTGTAACGTATTGGATGTGTAAATGCAAATAAAACATTCATGTAAATAAATAAATAAATAAATCTCTATTTACAATTAACAGTGAAATAGCAACTAATCACAAAAACATGCATGTAAAGAGCAGATCCTGGAAAGAAACAGTCAACCGATACCGTGGCATGTGTTTTGTAGAGCAGGACTTTCTGAAAGCGCTGCAGAGGTGCTAAAGCAAATTGTTAGAATGTCACTGCACAATGTGCTGTTGAGGTTTTATGGTCACACTGCGCCAATAGTCTCGGGAAGTTATTTTGCATTCTTACATAAACTTTTTTTTTTCCCCAATCCTATTTTCCACACACACACACACACACAAAAAAAGGGCTTTCAATAATGTACAATCTTCTGTTTATACACAGTACACGAAAAACATGATAAACCCAAGAACACCATCTCTGCTTTAAACATGCCTTAAAAGTGGATTTCTACAACTTCATATAAACAAGAATAAGCTATTAAATGCTCACCAAACAAGAGTGTAAGCTTCCTGTAATTAAATGGCAGTGTTTTACATGGCAATTTTTTAAAATCATGAAAATAAAAAAGTAAATAAATAAACGAATCCAGCAGACCTCTCCCAGCTGAGGCTTAACCTGTAAATTAATGTAGCAGTAATAAAACCGATGCCAGCTGGAATCCTTTCTTTCTCTGGCTTTGGCATGAGCCACAAGAGCAGGTATAAGTTTGAGGAAAAACAAAGCAGAACATTTTCCACCTTTAGTCACGGGATGTTAATTAAACTCTGGCAAACGTTTAAAGATAGACTCGAAATGTTCAAGAAAGAATTAAAACCAGTTGGGGCTGCGAACGACTCCATCCTTCCTCCCCCTTCCTTCCCTCCCAAACATCTGTTCCAAACTTATATTCCAAAGACCACAGCGAGAAGAACATTCATTATTAATGTTACTTTGGCTTTTTTAGTTGCTAGGCCTGCATTCTGAGGTTAGCAATACACAAATGCAAGTTCAGGGCTGTACTTAAGGACTCTTCTGATGCATGTAACAAAAATATACTTTTTCTATTCTCTCTATTCCCTCTTTATTTTATTTTTTTTCATAAAAAGAAGGAAAAAAGTAGAAGCAGTATCAGGAAACAGTTTCATGTTTAAGATAAAGGATTACAATAAAAAGTACCTACATAAATGAACTACAGTTTATGAAGCCATGAAAATACATTTGAGACGTGTTTTATAACATCAGGTTAAACATGCTTTACAGCTGCACAAAAGCCATTCAGCCACTTACAGTACAGGCCATAAAACTTGTACACACTCCTTACCTACACAACTGCTATGTGCTTCCTATTTATCAGCACGCAAACTCAAGAAGAATGCACCAAGCTATGACCAGGCTCCAAATGCAACGAACTGCTGTGTGGGGCACTTGCTGCATGGAAAGCATGGCTAACTTCAGTAGAATTCAGCTACATGGCTATTTCCAAGATGGGCTGGATGAGTTAAATAATCATGCCAAGGGTGTCCTGTGGCAAGCTGCTCACAGAGGACCAAAGCAGCCCAGCATTCTTCCAGTAGTTTTATGCTGAAGAGATTCCATGCTTGCAAGCCCTGGGAGGATGATAGCCTTGACCAACAACAGGGGAGGCAATGGCAAATTCTCTACTTCAACGCTGTGAAGGCTAGGATTTATTTTGCACATGAACTATGCTTAGCACAAAACTACCCGCCTGACCATCTTGATTTAAGAAACTCCATCAGTATAACCTGAGAGATAACCCAATACTCAAAAGCAGTAGCAAGAACTAAATTTAATTCTGAACCAGGATCAAAGCTTTTGTCATCCTGCCAATGTACAGGATAAAGCTGTTAAGGTTTTTAACAAAACCTCACTATTTTTCCGAAAAATAAATATGATTTCAACATCCAAAGATAAGAACATATTTGGGGGGAGTTGTATTTCCTCTCATTTCTTTTGATAACATAAAATTCACACTGCACTGCCTGTGGTATGCTGTCACAAACCTTTTGAGGCTATCATGGTTTCAATAAGGTGCACAAACATATGTTAGCAGGTGTGAGTTGTTTCATATGATGCATCACTGGCCTAAGGCAGAAATGAAGGCACTTTTCAAGCTGTTATTTTCCATCGCTTCTTGGCTTTTGGTATCCTTTGGCATTAAGAGGCAGAAGTGTCAGGAAACTGCTCAGGATAATGGTGACTATATATGGAGAAACTTTACCAAGACAGAGGCTGTCCTAGTGCAGACCACATCTGATCTTCTGTTAGAATTAGAGTGGTGTCTCTCACCTGCAAGGCCACAAGTGCTTAAAAGACAAGGGTATATATAGTTTTGGGGTCAGCAAGCCTTTAGCTCACTTGGTAACATGCGAAAGCTAAACTGTCCTGTGTTTCCTGGCACTTCACCTGATTTTGATGATCACGTACTGGCTAACATCAACCCACAATACACCATTTCCCCTGTGAAATAAAACTGCGTTTTAAATCATCAAGTGTGAAATGACACGTTAGCCCCTGCTTTTTTCTACCTCTGATTTGCTTTGGCTAAGGTGCAAGGAAAACTCAAACATTTGCTTAAGTTTCACCATCTTCAGCGCATTGAAGTGCTGGCCTAAGAAAGTACAGGGTTATTTTTTTTTCTGCTAGGCACTGTAAAAACTCTCTGAAAACCATAACTCCTTTCAGTTGCAGACATACAGCACTAGTAGAGTGTTCCTCTCAGTTCTTGGGTCACTGTAATGGTACAAAATAATCCTGTTCAGTGTTGCAGTGTAGAATTTTACGTGTGAGTACGTGTGTACACGTCTGTATATGCAATTTAAGCAACCACCTAAAAACACCATGCGTCCGTCTATTGTTTCCAACTTTCTGAAATACATTTGTGCATTCAGTTAGCAGTTTTCGAGGTAATTAGCAGATTATTCATAAAGCCAAATAGTTGGGTTTTTTTTTTTTAATCCTTCCACCAATTGGCCCTTGCAGTGTAAATACACAAACATGAATGCTGTCATTGTTACTCAGGACCACTGAAGTTCCCTTTTGAGTGTCAAACTATTCCTACATTAAACCAGTTATGCCACAAGCCGTGGAAGGCAGTCACATTCAGACAAAGTGCTTTCTACAAAACACATACCTCTTTTTTTGCATTTGGGGGAAGAAAGATCCACATTCAAAGGATGCACTTTAGCACCAAAAAGCTCCCATCACAAGTTAACACAGAGACTATCTTTTCTTTAAGCTTATTATACATTTTCTATTCTTGACCCTGTTAAAAACCATTTCTAAGGTTAGACTTCTAAGACAGGGATTATAAAACAGTTCCTGCACTTGGAAGTACTTTAAATCTATGAGCCATGGTTCTATTACTGCTTTGTAGCTCAAAAATCAAAACCAGTGATGATTTTACGAGTTGCTGTAGTCTAGACAACATAGTTACTTTTCAATGAAATTGCTCCTCAGGGAGAGTACTGTGAAAATTCCCATACAATTAATTACAGGTATGTGCAACTAAAACACAATTCTACCGCACAGTAGCTCTGTAATTGCTGGTAGGTTTTATGTCTGTATCAAACAAGAATGCTCCAAATGAGCTGGGAGGAAGAAATACAACGGATGGGAGGCTACATGTAAAGCTTCCTGCAGTGAGGGAGATGAGTAAGATGCAGTGTGAAATTTCTGATGCACCTTCCCCTCTAGCAAAAGGCAGATTTCTACTGGAAAGCACAAAATCTGAAAACTGAGTGTTCACAGAACGTTTTTTTTCACAGAAAACTGAGCTCAACACATTTTCCCCTGCCAAAGTTAAAATGAGAAATTCAACAAAATTGCAAGGAAAATGTACCCATAAAGCAGGAAAAGGAAGGACGATAGAAAAATGCAGAGGAAAGCTTTGAGAAGAATTTAAAAAATACAACACCATTCAAGTATTTTCCCCTCACCATTCAAGTATTTTCTATTTTTCCCAACAACTATTTAAAATAATTTCTGAATGTAAGGCAGATGGGGATGTGGTTTGTGGAACAGTTGAAGACTGCAGTGTTGCCTGCGAGATGATAAAAACTAACCAAACTAAAGAAGTGACACATGGGCAGACCTCCCTGGCTTCTGCTAAGAGACATGCCCATCACACAGCTACATTTCATTAAATGTCATGTAACGATGCGGTACAAAGGAGAAAAAAAATCAAGATATTCTTTGACGGATCAAAGATATGAATGAAATAATGAAACAGAAATGAAATAATTTAAAATAGAAAAGATCTGCCTCTGAAATTCTGCCCTGTTTAGATTTTTCAGGCAAAATCTCCCTTTCTCCCTCACACCTATTCCACTTCCCGTGCTGACCCTCAGCCCCCAGCAACACCTCGTTGCCAGAGTTCCCCCTGTGATCTTTCTGGATGTTGTTCCTTACCTAGCTTATCTCCTGTGCTAGATATGAGAAACTAATCTTGTCACTAATCTTTTTTTTTTAAACTACTCTTTTGATTTTGGTTTGTTTTTGTCAGCAAGTAACCCACCTCATATGTACTTCTGCCTCTTTAAGGAACCTGCATGACAACAAATGAATGCGGGAAAGACAGGGCTGTTACTTAAGCCAAAGCAGAGTGATAAGCACTTAAGCATTTTTCTCTCTGGAAAACTGGAAGGAGATGAATATGTACAAGTTTAAAGCCTGGCCCCCTTTAAATCAGGGGAATGTGGCATCGAGCTCTGAAAAAACTACGTCTTTATAGCTGGTGCTGAGAACAAATCCCACCTGTGCTAAGAAAATGCCTATAGGAAATAATTGCACTTTCACTTATTATTTTTCACTGTTATTGGAAACCTCCTCCTACAGCTTTATTCCTTAAGGCAGAAACTACCACTGATTTTACTTATTATTCATGCCCAGTCACAACCACAGCCAAAAGTTTGTGCTAAAATCTCATACCATGTCTCAGCACACACATATATTACAGTTAACTTATATGTAGATCAACTGTTCGCACAATGCCCTTCATTATTTTTTTAATTATTATTTATGCATTTACTTTTTACAAGAACACCCATAAGTCTCTGCTAGAATAGACACCTCAGACTGCTAAATGCTGGGCAAACATATGTACATATTAATTAGTGTGTAGGATTAACATAGGCCCCCAAACCTGCAATTACATGGAACCATTTTGGCCCCAGTAACTACAAACAAAGTTCTCATTCGTCATCCGTGCAGAAAAGGAGAAATCCTTGGCAACAATCAAGCCCCTCAGAGTGAAGCTTTGCCACAGGCCACAATGCAATTGCCTTGAGATACTTTATCATATATTTTATTGTACATTGGAGGCCTGAAATACCAATGCATTCAGACAACTTCCCTTATGCTGGAGAACATGATTTGGTCTACAAATCTAAGTATGACTTAGTTATTTGTCCACACGGTTTGCCCACACCGTTTGCCATACTTGTCTGTATATGTAATTTTTAAGTAAAAACACTGCACATGAGTTAAGTGGCAGTTAAGCAAGCAGGAACTTCTGTTAATCTGAACAACTAATGAGATGGTTCCTCTTACATCTCGAAGTGTGTTTTTTCAAGTTACACTAGAACTCGGTTGATCCGTGCTTTACTACACTAGGCACCCCATAAGTCATACACACAAAAATGTGGCACTCCCAGCCAACTGCTCAGTGACGATTTAATAAAAGAGCCCCGGGATTTGATCTCATATTTCTACTTTTCATTATTTTTTTCCAATTACATCTGCTTGATACTATACTATATTACTACAAGGTGTAATAATTAAACCAGAGTATTTCAGATACGCTAATGCAGGTGAAGATTTTTTTGAAGTGAATGGCTAAAGTTATGCTTTGTGCTCATATAAATTCTTGAGTTTGCAACTCTGCAAAGTGCACTTAATTCTGGTCTGGCAAAATGACTTGTTAAATGCTTAGATTTAGGCATTCACTTCCTCAGTGACTAGTTTGATGCTTACCACTAATCCCGTGCTTAAACACATACAAGCTGAATTTGTAGCACAGTTTTTCAAAAAGACCACCACGCCCAACAACATGGACTTGCTTCCATCGATCTGACTGGCCATACTACCCTCAAAAAATCCAGCACACCACAAAAGAGCAAGCTCTCTTCTACTCACATCGACACTGAGCCAATCTGATGGCTCCAAGAAAAAGCTGTTGCAGATTATCAAGTGAATAGCGGATTTAATGGTTCACAGTCTGCTCTGATTCACCCTAACATGGAGTTCAGAAATACCATCTGCTGACAGAAACTAAAAACATTCTGATATAAATAGCAGTTCTGCTAAAATTCCAGATTAACTGGGCTACGTATTGATAGCGCATCTGTAAACAAAAAACTCATGAGCAACTCATTCCTCCTCCTTTCAGCCCTCAACAAATTTCAGACTTATTTTACATTTCCACTGTCCACTTTAAACTTATGAAGCAGCTTAGCTGAGCAGATCTCTTTCTCTGCTGGACTTCGTTTAATGTGCTGCAATGGCTCTCTGCACAACAGCTGTCAGTGCCATATGATAACTTCATTGTTGAAAGCTTAACATATGGAAACTGTGCTAGAATGTTAGCTGCATTAATACCTATGAAGAGAAGCGAGCTTTTGCATTACAAAAAACAACACATTTTTCAAACAACTAAAGCAACAAAAATCAAACACACATTTAGAATCTAAACCATATTAGTTTCTGGCACGTCTCTCACCCCATTTCAGTACCCAGTTCCAATGGTTGGTTACTATTGTGTTTTTGATCACTATTACCAGCAAACAATGGGTGGTTTGCCTTCAACTTCAGCATTCCCAAAAATGAAAATGAATAGGTTCAAGAGAAGGCCCCGGGGCTCCTTCAAGAGTTACCCATGAAGGAAAATGCTATACGGGAGAATTCTATGAATAACATCTCATTGCTTCAGTTAACAATGCTTGTTGAGAAAGCTCCCAAATTGTTCCACACTGCTTTACAATCTCCCCCAAAGCAAAGCTCCTGCAAAGACAAGCTCTTAGTGAGCCACAAGTGAGGTGGATTCTTACAGATTCATTTCTGAGACCCAACTGTCTTGGACGAGAAAGAGAAAGGAGATCCTGAGTTGTAACACAGACAGTTTAATCTCCTTTAAATTAGTCAGCCATAAAGGGAACAATGAAGCTCTAAATTATTTCATCAGTAGCAACACTCGTTAACACCAAAAGGAAGCTGTAACTTTTTGGTCAATGTTTGGCCAGGAGTTGCAATTGAAAACTGAACAAAATCCAACTGAATAAGAGGAAAGATTAAGCCTGAGTTGTAAGAATCTATTAATTTTATTGCATATAAGTTTATACATACACGGTATTAATCATAGAAGACACTCTGTAGTGGAGTGAATGGGGAATGATTCTCTTTAAAAGAAACAAAATCTGCAACAGAACTAAACATTTAAAATCACTGTACAGATTTAAAAGTTCAGTCACGCTGAGTATCGAAAGTACTTATTACAACAGGATCTGAAAATACACACTAGCTGAGGACTGATTCTTTTTTTAACTGAAAATATATTAAGTTTCACTTCCTGTCTTTAAATCGTATGTTACATAAGTCATGGTTTACCACTGTATGATTTATTAGAAAAATATTAGCTCGTTTCACATGATATATTCTAACTGGCTGAAACGGCCCAGCTTTGGGATTACTGACAAAGCCACAAAGCAGTCTTGATTTCAGCTATGGATGTCCTCTACATGCTGCAGCTAGACTGTACTGCCCACTACACTTCACTGTAAACTACACAGTTGCCACAGATCTACTGAATCATTATTCAAATAATACCCCCAGATCATAAATATAAGGGTTTCCACATCAATAGTACTAATGTGTAAACCTCAGAGTTTTCCTTTATGTCTACAAGTATTACTGTTTAGAATCTTTAAGCCTGTCTGATTACAGTATTACTGGTTTAGTCTTGGATTTGTTAAACATTCAATTCTACAAAGTATATTTTTCAGCAAATTGAAATTAATTATTGATATCATATTTTACTTCAAAAACAAAACATAAAGTTAAAAAACCCCAAAAAGACAAAAAAAAAAAAAAAAAAAAAAAAAA